>VZTI01003083.1:234472-294843 GCA_013397865.1 Struthidea cinerea | reverse complement strand
TAAATGGTTCTCAGATAAAATGTGGTCTTGTTTGACTTAAAGTCGTCCTAGACCATCTATTTTTAAGGGAACTCCTTGCAGTTTTCCACAGTGGAATAAATAAGATTTAGCTGGACCAAAGGAGAGTGGTAGCAAGGGGTGCTTTTTGTAGATTGGAGCTGGTATATATTTCTTTGAGAAATAGAGGATTGTCTTCTGTGTTTCTAATTAATTTCAGTGCAATTGTTTTCTCAGGTGCCTACAGGTCATCTGTGGTTAGAGGGCTTTATTTTGGCTGGAAAGAGGCCCAGTGGAAAAGGATGTGGGGGTGCTGGTCAACTGTGGGTAAACATGAGCTAGCAGTGCCCAGGTGGCCAAGAAGGCCAGTGGCACCTGGCCTGTAGCGGTGATAGCGTGGCAGCAGGAGCAGGGCAGTGACTGTCCCCCTGTGCTGGGCACCAGTGAGGCCACACCTCACATCCTATGTCCAGTTCTGGGCACCTTAATTCAGGAAGTAGATTGAGGGGCTGGAACATGTCCAGAGAAGGGCAGTGGAGCTGGGGGAGTGTCTGGAGCACAAATCTGATGAAGAGCAGAGCTGGGAGAGTTGTGTGGGCTGAGTCTGGAGAAAAGAAGGCTCAGGGGGAACCTTGTCCCTCTCTATAACTCCCTGAAAGGAGGGTGTAGCCAGGTGGGGGTCAGGCTCTTCTCCCAGGTAACAGGTGACTGGACAAGAGGACACAGGCTCAAGTTGCATCAGAGGAGGTCCAAGGTTGGACATCAGGGGGAATTTTTCACTGAAAGGGTTGTTAAGCATAGTAACAGCTCTGCCCAGGGGAGTGGTGGAATGACCATCCCTGGAGATGTTCAAGAAATGGCTGGATGTTGCACTTTGTACCATGATCTAGTTGATAAGGTAGCATTTGGTCAAAGATGGGACTCTNCTGAAAGGAGGGTGTAGCCAGGTGGGGGTCAGGCTCTTCTCCCAGGTAACAGGTGACTGGACAAGAGGACACAGGCTCAAGTTGCATCAGAGGAGGTCCAAGGTTGGACATCAGGGGGAATTTTTCACTGAAAGGGTTGTTAAGCATAGTAACAGCTCTGCCCAGGGGAGTGGTGGAATGACCATCCCTGGAGATGTTCAAGAAATGGCTGGATGTTGCACTTTGTACCATGATCTAGTTGATAAGGTAGCATTTGGTCAAAGATGGGACTCTGTGCTCTTGGAGGTCTTTTCCAACTTTTAGGATTCTATGATTCTGTTATTCTGTGATTGTATGATTGTACAAACCACATTCCCCTGCAGTGGTGAGACGGTGTATTAATTAATATTTTCGCGCACTTTCTCTACTTTACACGAATGTGCTTACATCACAGACAATTTCTGAATTTCTTACAGCATACTTGTGTCTGTACATATCTACTGTATCATAAATACTTGAGATATTTCCTTCTAAAAGCTGAGAAGGAAGCGTTCTCACAGGGCTAGGTAATTTCTAAGGCACCATGACACACAGCCACAATTTTCCATCAAAGAGACACAAAGGAAATGAGCCGGTGTAGGAACATCTGTGGTGTCTGCAGATATGATATATTTGAAATAGTTTGCTGAGGCATGTTCAGCACTCCTCTGCATGGTGAAAGTGAGGTAAAACAAGCCTGACCTGAGGATGCTTTACACTGGAGAAGAGAAAGTCTGTCTTCATCAGAGTCAAGATTGAACTATGTGTCTAAAGTTCCGCTCACCACTTCTGCACCCTGACAGGATGATATATTCAAAGTTTTTCATGCTGCTAAGTAGTTTAACCTCAATAAGTTGGTGAGCAACTATGCTACAACTCATGTTAATTCTATATCCATATGTTGAGCCAATTTTAAAATGGTTATTACATATTATTTGTCACTGTGCCATGCATTTGTCTTCAAAATGTTGTGCAAACTCTTAAAATGAGCAAGAGACTATAAACTTTTCATAGTTCAATTAAAAATAATACTGTATGTAGGGTAAATTTGATAATGCTGTTGTGAGGAAAGGAGTTTTGGATACTTCTTACATCCATCACTATGAAAGGTTTGTGAACAGCTTAATCACAGGAGGGGTTAGATTGTGGTCTCAATGTGCCTTTGCAGATAATCTGACAAAATGTATTTATCATTCTAAGATGTTTAGAATAAGGAATATTATAGTAAAACCTAAGCATTTTTTCCTTTTAGATATTTATTTACCCTGGTGTTCCTATGACATTTGGCATATGTTTCTTAGAATAGTCACTGAATAACATGGTTTATTCAACACTCTGAAAATGTGGTTTGACAGCCTTGAGTGTACATGTTGTAGCTTAATATGAAGAAACTATATTAATTTAGAGAAGTATTAATAGTTTATAGTTTATTTTCAAAACAACTCTAAAACATTAGGAAGCACTAATCATTTCATACGTGAAAACTAAGTTACAGAGGCTTCGATAGACTAATGAAGTCACGGAATAAAAGCCATGTTTGGATCCAGGTTTATGATCATTCATAGGAGTGTAACTACCGGGTTACAGAGCTGTGCACTTTTTCTGTGCTTTCTGCTGCCCACTGTGTAGGGAATTATTTATTTCTGATGTCTTACTAATTTTATAGTTAGTATAGGACATCTTCCACGGAACTGAGGTACAGGGTTGATCTATAGGAAAAACCCAAACCCAGGCCCACTACTTAGAAGAATCAACAAATACTTTTTTGATTTCTAAAATAACATTTTTTCCAATGTCTCATTACAAGGAAAGAGACAAAACCCCAGTCCTCCAACTTTAATGTTAACATTTTCATGTGTGGTATCTCATTTCCAGCAAATCTAATTTGCTGATCAGGAAGGGTGGTTTTGCTCTAATGTTTTTGTTTAGATCTACATCAGCATGTACATATAGGATATAAAATGGATACTAATTGCCCCGCTGTAGTCCCTTACAATTGACTTCACCAGCTGCTGGGTTTCATGCAAATACAGGCAATGTCTTAGGGTTTTATATCTTGATTTGCATCCTTGGGTCTGTTTGAATTATTAGGTCTTCTTTAGGAGGTTAAATGATAGCTCTTTCTCCAAGATCAGTGTAAGCCATAATATAGTCTCAGGATTATCCAACTTCAGGCAAAATACTGGAAAATTTATGCTACCTTTAAAAATTTTGTCCTCTTCCAATGTGTTCATTTACTGTCTTATCATTTTTGTTGCCTTCCAACCCTGAATTCATTATCTTAGTGAGTGCTCTACTGCATCTTAAATTTCACTGGATCTGCCTGCTTTCATCCGCAGCGAAAATATTAGTTACACTTGCTGCTACAAGTCATAAGTCCTCTGATTTAAAGTAATTTTGGCGCTTCATTTTTTTTTTTTTTATTTAGCCTGTAATGTTTAAGTTGTTGTGCCCATTTTCATGTGCATCAAACTCTCTACTTTACTGTTGCAACTATTTAATCCATTTTTATGAGTCAGAGGATTATAATATAAGGGCCATCTATTTGATGGATAAAATATGAGCATTTTTCTCAGAATTCAAATGAACTTTCATTCCATATACTAACTTATTACAAAGAAAATATTGCAAGTCCTGGAGATTTTGATGCTGTTTGCAGTTTTGGAATAGGTTTTCCTCTAAATTTGTTTGAAAAGGAGTAGCATTTCTGTTCTATTTTTTTCTTTGAACAGAGATGACCATAGTTAACAGTCTAACTATTTGTACATTGGTTATCTCATACCAGATACGAAAGCTGTTACGGACAGTAAGTTATATTTCCCGCAGTACAATATCCCTTGAACAGCTACTTCTATAACAGCCACACTCAAAGCACATCATGTGGGTGAAGACTGAGGAGAAAGAAGTAAAGCTTGACAATTTGTATCAGTCAACATGTTAAGAAGACTGGTCTGCAAATTAAATGTCTCTATAGTTACTTTATTCTATAAAGAACTGGAAATAAACTTCCATCTGTTCCTCCTAATGAGAAAATAAGAAGTTAGTAGAGAATGAAGGTATTCAGAAAATATTCTTAGTTTTGTAGAAAGTATGTATATTTTTATAAATAACATTTATTTTTCTGAACCTTTAGGTTGGATTTTGTCTTTTCTACAATGCGGTCCCATCTAGGGCAGAAGGATCAAAATCAATGGATTGTGAAGATTTTTTTTTTCTTTTCTTTTCTTCATACAATTCACCTAAAGCCCTAACGTAGAAAAACAATGCAGAATGTGTTTAAGCCCTGCTGAATTCAACAAGATTTATACCACTATGCCTCTAAGAGAAGAAAATGCTGGAATAACTGACTCAGAGTTTGAGACCAAGTTCGGATTGCATGGGTTATGCATCAGCTCTTCTTTGAGCATGCCAAGACAGGAGACAGCACACAGTTTATCAGGGACACCAAATGCCATTTTTCGCTACTGTCAGGGCTGTTCCCGTCGGTGTTACTTAGCTGGGTGCTGAAAACCCTCTTACTCAAATTGTTTCTGAGAACTGGGAGAGTTCTCCCTGCCAAGTCAAGTACCCCCATTTCTGTAGTTCAGTGCCTCAGCATGCTCTGGAAAATGTTCCAGGCTCTTCATCAAGGGTAATTTGATCTTGTCTGGATTTAGAGAAATCTTTAGCTGACCATTTAATAAGAAGTTTAGACTGTAAGTGCATTAAGTCCACAGTTTTTCTTCCCACTAGCCAGTGGCTAAACTGTTAAACACCAAGATAGCAAATCACAACTATCATTAACATTTCTCCAAGCTATATGAGGAAAGAAAGCCTAGGAAATTGCATAGTTGCAAGGTAAATTTTGTTATTTGGTAATCCAAGGCCTTATCACAGCAAGGACAGCTGAAAGGAGGCCAATTAGCATGTTAACTCTCTAGGCTGGTAATATCATTTAGGTGCTGACCACCCTCAGCTCCCGTCTGCGCAGACCCACAGTATCAAGTGTCTTCAAGTCCAATCAGTTTCATCTGGTTTAAACATAAAAGTCTTGTCTTGACTGTCCATATAACCACTTCACCAAAACTTTCAAATTAGTATGTCTAGAAGAATTATTTTTATCATCTGATGATTTTCTTGTATAGTTTGTCTGAGATGAATGTTTTGGGAAAAATATTTTAATGAATAATAAATATAGCCTAATATCTTTGTTTTACATACTCTTGGACAAGCAAAATAAGAGCTATATATTTCTAAGATATTTTTCTGAATTCACAAAGAGTTTTAAACTGGATTTTTTAAAGACTAGTATTGTTTCCTAGCACAATTTTCTGTAGTAAGGACATTTACCTTGGATGATCTATGCTTATTTTGTTGCTTAAGACTACATTTTCTATCCAAATGCTTTAGTGTTCATAAACTAAAGGTAGCAAGGATAGTCTCCTCATTGGGCAAATTTTTCCGTCTCAAACTTTCACTGAAATTTGATGATCCTTTGTGTTTGTTGCTGATAACCTTGTTTTAAAATGTTTCAGAAGAAAGCTCATCTCTGCAAAGAGAACTGCATAGAAACAAGTTGCTCGCTCCCCTAAGGAAAGCGAACTTTCATGTCCCATTGAAAAACAGCACTATTTTCATGGAAGAAGTTCCCCTTGGGAAACTGAACCTGTGCCTCTCAACACGTTGAGTTTGATATCACATTTTCAGCACTGCTCTAGTTCTTCGGTATAAGATTTGATTGACATCAGATTCAGATGAGTAGTTGTGGAAGACAGCAATATTTCTTCTTGCCATTACAGCAATCTGTCTGCAACTATCATTATCAGCATCAAGGACAACAGTAATTACAATGGATTTGTCAGTGCATCTCTGTTTTAGGTGGCTCCAATTGCCTGCCAGAAGTGTTCAAATGCATTTCTCTATAATTCTTGCATAATGACAGTCCAAATATCACTACTACCTTTTGGCCATAGTAATATACCTTTTTCTGACAAAAAATTAAAAATATTTTTAAAAGCAGATATGCAACATGATGATGCTGAGTGTTCAAGCCTTCTTGAAGAAAAAAAGTCAGTCACTGAAATAGTTCTATTTCTTCAACAAATTATCACTGGTGAGCATGTACATGGAGAATAATATAGAGGATGTTTCTAATGATAAATTTGGGAGAATTCATAGTGAGAGAGACTTTCAGTTATCACTTTTTTCTCATATTCTCACGCTACATTAGATTTCAGTCAGTTTTGAAAGTTCATGCACCATATGGTGATTGAAAAGGTTGGTTGCACTCCCATACAAGTTACATTTTTTCAAATTTTACATGCAAAACACTGATTTACAGAAATGTTTGTAATTATTCTCAGATATAAAGAACATCCAGAGGCAAATTTACACCTCTACAAACACAACATATCACATCATATCCTCATACCATATCATATCCTTTTTCTCAAAATAAAATTCAGTTTTATAGGTATACTATTAAAAACAATAGGTGAAGAGCATTATTTAAAATACTGTAGAATTAGGGAAGTAAATCGATACACATGATATATAAGGAACGATGGAGAATTAAGCTGAATCTATTACTATGAGAATTATGGAACAAAAAAAATGTGTATTTTGATGATGAAGATTGGGAAAAATGCAGTTAAAAAACTTAGTGACATTATTTTAGAGAATCTAAAGGAAATTAATTGAAATTCATTTCCTAATTCAAATCATTACATAGCTATCAGCTTCTTAATAACAATTAGGCACAGGAACAGCTTAAAATCTAAAATTAGCCAAGTTGAAGTTAGAACAATGTGATGCTTAAAACAGCAACATAATAACTGTAGGAGAAATAATTAATGCTTCTAAAGACATAGCAGAGAGTAAAACTGTTGGTCCAGATGGATTCTTGAACACAACTTGAAAGTCATTACCTCCAAAACCTACATAGTTTTTAACAGGTTATTTTTCTATCTAAAATTATATGCTAATAAATTTATATGCAATAGGATGGATTTTAGCACTGACAAGCAGTTAAGTCAAATATCTTTTTTGTCATCATGCAATTAGTGTAAGGTTTCTAGTAGACATCAAAAAATATTCATTTTTTAAATGTTTGCGTTCCTAAACAGAATGAAAGCAAACCAAAACAAAAAATTACTTGAAATATTCTGTGCAATGAAATTGTGATAAAATCAAAGGGAACTTCAGAAATATTTTTTACTTCCCTCAAAAAATCAGGAAATTAACTCAAAAATGGAATCTTTATAGATTGTTGCACCTGAAAAGGTTTCTACTTCTATACAAGTAACCTTTCGGATATAACTTCTTCTCAGGGAATTGACCTGATGTTGTCGCGTATTCTGGGAAGTGTAATTCCACTTTTCTCCCTTATCCTAACTGCCTTCTTCAACAGTTTCCTGGCACAACCAGTGCAGAAATAGGGCTGATTTGCTTTTGTCTCTCTACTGGTTTGTTTTCACCTTCTTATTTTGTGTGCCATCTTTTATTAAGCAGAAACATACATCTGTGTCCTCCATTATTTCATTGTTTTCTTCTGTGACTGGGATTTGAAACCCTTTAAACCTTTGCACAATACTACAAAACTTTGGGGTTTCATTTTGTTAGTTAAACTGTACTTGTAAATACAGAATATAATGGGACATCCTAAGTGCCAGCAGTGATGGCGCTTTAAATAGGGAGGTGTCATGGTTTAACCTGGTAGGGCAACTAAGCCCTACACAGCCATTCATTCGCGTTCTCCCTGGTGGGATGGGAAAGAAAACTGGAAGGGTAAACATGAGAAAACTCATGAGTTTAGATAAAAGCTACACGTTTGTACAAAGCAGAACAAGGAATTAATTTACTGCTTTCCATGGGCAGGCAGGTGCTCTGCCACCTCCAGGAGAGCAGGGCTCCGTCTCGTGTAACAGTGATTCGGGAAGACAAACACCATCCCTCCAAATGTGCCCCCCTTCCATCTTCTTCCCCCAGCTTTATATGCTGAGCATGGCACCATCTAATCTCACCCCCTGTTAAAGTGGGTGCGTCTAGTGTCCTGAGTATTTCCTGACGTGATTGTCTTCCGCAAATAGTACATCTTCCTTCCTCCAGATTTCCCCTCTGGCCTGGGATTTTTGAAGGCTGATCCAGCTAGAAAAGGCTGATGTGAAGAACTAATTCAATGTCTCAGCCTTTTCCATGCCTCTGTCACCAGCTCCCCGACCTCACTCAGCAGTGGGTCCACATTTTCCCTAGTCTTCCTTTTGCTACCTGAGTGCTTCCTTTGCACTTAGAACAGTACAAGTTCTTCCTTTGCCTTTAACCTCCCTTGCCAGATTCAATCCCAGCTGAGCTTTGGCTTTCCTAACTGTGCCTTTGCATGCTTGGACAGTGGATCCCAGGTTGCTGTCCCTGCTTTCCATACTCTGTATGCTTCCTTCTCATCTATTAAAGTTACCAAGAGCTCGTTCTTCAAACATGCAGGCCTCCTGGCATTTTTGCATTTCCTGCTTTTTGGAATGGACAATTGTTGAGCTTGAAAGAAATTATCCCAGAATATAAAGCAGTTTTCTTTGGCTCCTATTCCCTCTAGGGCTTTATTTGATAGGACTTTTTCAAGCAGATCATGGAAGAGGCCAAAGTTGTCTCACGAAGTCCAGGGATAAGATCTTGCTTTTAGCCTTGCTCCCTACTTTCAGGATCTTGAATTCCTCCACCTCATGGTAATTGCCGTCATGGCTGCCTTTCACAGCCCCAACAAGCCCTTCCTTTTTCTGTAAGCATGAGACCCAGCTGGGCATCTTCCCTTCCTAACTGCTCTGGCAGGAAGTTGTTAGCTTCCTCTGGCAGGAAGTTCTTACCAATGTGCTCCCAAAACCTCAAAAATTCCTTGTTCCTTTTTGTGTTCCTCCTCCAGCAGATCTCAGGGTGCTTCAAATCACCTGTGAGGTGAAAAGCTTGCACATATGTGGCTTCTTCCAGGTGTCTGAATAGACCTCATCTGCTGCTTCCCCCTGAACAGGCAGGGTAAAGATGTAAAGAGCACAGTTGCCTGTCTCAAAACACTGTCAAGGCCACAGAAGGAACTTGCCATAAGATCAACCACCACAATGGGAATTTGAGATTAGAAATTGCAACAGGAAGGTGCTAATTCCAGGACTGGTGAGGTGAGACTGGTTTACCACATCCTGCTTAATATATCTGGACAAGAATTCCCACTGTGGCAAACTGGGAAAGGAAGGAACTACTCTCATGCATATCATCACCCCAAGTTATGGGAAAGGCATCTGCGACTGCCCTGTGGAAACCCAGAACTTGGGCTGTATAAAGGTGGTAACCTCAGAAGGATGGCTCTGGGACCCCCACCAGTGAGAAGCCGTGGGTGAAGAAGGACCAAGGTGAAGCCTCTGAATCCATGTGTGATGTCTGTCTTCTGCTTGATCTCTCTCTCTCTCTCTCTCTCTCCTCCCTCCCTCCCCCAGCTCTTCTGATTTCTTTCAATCTGTCTACCTCACATTTACTGTTAAATAAAATCTGTATTGTTGACTTTGGCATATGTTCTCATTTGCATCTTAATTCAGGCAGAGGCGTCTCTCGCTAATCAGAGCATAACAGGCACTTTGTAGCAAACACCCACCATGGCATCTCCCAAACTGATCTGACCTCTAATCCTGATCCATCACCTCTCAAATGTCTCCTCACCCATCCCAAGGCAGAATTCTCTGTGATCCTTCTCCTCATTCACTTGCAACTTGTCCTCTCTGCCTACCTTCCTAAACAACCTGTATCCATCCATGGCACAACCCTAATTGTGTGGCTTATCCCACCATGTCTCTGTGAAACCAAAGGGATTATGGTCCTGTAGTTTTCACTGCCTTCTAATTTTTCTTGGGTGTTCCTGTGTTGCATCTGTGAGCGTACAGGCACTTCAGGAATGCACTTATTTCTGTTGTTTTCCTAAAAAAAGTACAAAAGCTTTCCCCATAATAGTTACTCATGGTCATGGTTCTGCCATATTAAAAATTTGCTTCATGGTTGTTTCAATAGTAGTGAGTCTATTGGAATTTTTTAGGTTGTTCAACAAGGGGAAAATGTGGTTTCTCTGGTAAAAGTCATAGAAAGAGGATCACACCTACTGCTCTCAATTTATAGTGTCATACTTGTCTGAAGTGTCATACTTGGTTTGTTCAGTGTTTTTTGTTAAATTTCCTCACCTAACTTTTATTTCCTTTTCCTGTCAGTGCCAGTATCTCTTGATGCAAAGTAGATGAGACTAACTGGTGTTCACCACCTCAGCATTGTCAGTGTTCTGGTAAAGTGAAAAGAGAAATGATACATAAGAGCAGTCTTATGTCTAATAGAGCACTAGACAGAGATTTCCTCTCGTTCTCAGGGGACTAGCAGAATTATCCTTCTTTACCCCTGTTAACATTGCCAAGGTCAGGTCCTGTTCCTAGCTGTGTGATGCAACACGACTAGGGGGAAGATGTACAGTCTTTTTCTCCCTCCCATAAAAACTGAGTTTCCTTCAACTCTGAAGCAGTGACTTCCAAGCTAACATCCCTTGAGCCAGTGCTGGAATGGCAAGTGTGGCTGTGTGAAAGCAACGTGGATGTTTGCTAGAGGACGAGTCAGGAATTTCTGTGCTGCAATTCCTTGCTTAATGTAAATGACCAATCAGCAATTCTGGCAAAAGGAATCATCGCTTGCTGAACATGTGCATTCATTTTATTATTGCCCCTGAACACCCCTATCTTCAGATTTGCATGAGCAATCTCATTCACAAAAAGTTAGAAAGGGAGAAAAAAATCACCTTGGTGCAATAATACTATGCTCGTGTGCTTGCTTAGATATCCTAAATGTCTGAGAAAACCGATCCTAGAAACTATCTTAGGTTTTTACAGCAGTATACCTCTGCTATCTTTAACTTGAAAAGGTAATACCTGGGTTTAATGACATTTAAAAACCCAAAAAAATCCAAGCCAGAAAATTTGTAAACTGAAGAAACGGGAAGAATATTAATATAAGACAAGAAAGCTGTAATTAACTCCACAATCTCCCCACAAACATGGTATGATAATTCCAATAAGCAATTTCTCTGAGGAGAGCAAAGCACTGAAATAACAATTTTACACATTCAGAGTTTAACAGCCTGAAGTAAAATACTCAACAATCTGCCTATTCATCTAATTAGCACTACTGATTCATAGTCAAACAGAATTTCCTCAGGGCATGGGAAGAATTCCACAGGTTGTTTGAATTCACCGATCCTCACCTTTGATGCCTCCTCTTGAAAAATAAGGGGAAAATGCCCTCCAGAAATAATTTGAATGGAAATAAAGCCTGGATATGAGTAGATTTGTTGAATATGAAACTATGTAAAACAATCAGTCTGTAATTGAATTTCTCCCCAAAAAGGGCAAAAAGTTAACTTTACCTCTGTTTGGACAGATGGGATAGGAGTAGGTTACTGCACTGGCAAAATAGTATAATAAAATCCACCTCAAACCATTCTATATAAAATCTGAAGCTAAAGCTAATATAAAATGTCACGGTTTACTTTGCTTTCTGTGTGAAACTTGTTTTATATCTGTAGGAGTTATATCTTGGATAATAAATGCAGTTTACAGTGTTTAAAAACCTGTTGGGCTGTTTTTTCCTAACTTTACTGCTTTCTCCAGTTGAAGTGAAGGTTTTGAACATTACACAGCTATAAACATGAAGGCTAAGCTTCTTACAGAATGATTTGGTTTGCATTTTTATGGTATCATTTAGATGTTAAGATAAATCTAACAGACAAGAGTTATAATTATCAATCTGCAAAGACTGTGATTCCTTTGAAGAGTAGATTTATGTCTTCTGATTCAATTAGAATAAATCATAATGAAAACATTGTACAAGCCTGGAGCATGAAAATTAAAAACACACCCTCTGGTTCATATGTAATTGTTCCCAGAAAACCTCATGCTAGAATAAAATAAGTTAATCAAACCCAGAAAAACAAGAAAATACATCATGAATTATTATCCAACAGTTGAATATCACTGAGGAAAAGAAAAAAAATCACTTCATTTTCAAATCTTTGCAGATCTGTATTAATTTGACCTGCACTTTAGGATAGAAAAAATATTTTGGAGGTATAGAGAGCCTTTAAAAAATCACTGTTTTCCCTCATGGGATCAAAGATACATTGACTTTCTGTAAGTCATATTTTGTACCTCTGGTTTTTTCCTTTATTGGTAAAATTACCCAATGCCATAGCTGGAATTGATGATGGGGTGATGTTTTCTCATTCCTGAAGTGTTTAACAGATCAAAAATAGAAACTGATTATAGACCTTTTCTTTATGAATTTCTGTTTGTGAGATTCCAAATTTTCTCTCATGCAGCAAATTAGTGTCACATTTTGTACAGTATGGAAAAATCACCATTATCTCTACAAAGGAAATGAATAGAATGTAGTCTGATTTTTGTCACATATACAAGAGACCAAATAAATTTAATTTTGTGAATTCTTCAAGTGTCCAGTCAGGTTTTAATCAAGTTATTTTTAGCTGCAACTGTGACTGGAAATCTCTGCAGCTCAGGTGTCAGTGCCTGAACAAGGGCTAAATAGAAATCAGTTACAAAATCACCTGGATTGGGAAGGGAGGTGGGGAATGTGCAGATATCCTCAGACACACAATCATCTCAGGAGATGACAGTGTTTGTAGAATTTTAAGGAGAAATGGGAAAATAGAACTTTTGGTATAAAGATTTCAGGACATCCATTCTCCAGGTGGGTTTCTGCTTTGTTTTATGAATGAATTTCTGGGCTAAGAATAAACATCTCTTTCACTAACACTCTTTGTCCCTACAGAGGAGTAAAGAAAAAAATCAAACCATATTCTTTTTCCTTTGTATTTCAACATGTGGGTAATAAATAATGAACATAGTAAATAATAGCCTTTCCATATACTAAAATCATGTACTTTCACAAATATGTAAAGTTGCATAACCTGTTCATTTCCCCCCCGCCCACTACTATAGGTGAACACTGTCCTCTGAAGAGGTGATTTTTCAAAAGCAGGATTGGTAAGTGCCAGACAGCATTTTATTTTGTTTTTTACTTTTGAACGTACCTACCTCACCTGATGAAACAGTCTCGGGTCTTCTTTTCCTATGAGTAAGAGGATCTGTTTCAAATTTTTAGAGAAACACATCATAAAATGAAACCTAAATGGTCTCACATGGTTACACCACAGGAACAGCTAATATATTTCTTTTGCCTAACTGGAAAAAAGGAGCACATTAAACTTAGGAGAACAGTGCACATTGTTAATTAATTTATCTGGCATAAGTACATGTTGAGAGAAAAACAAAGGAAGTTATTGAAATGGTTTTACTTGGTTTGGTTACAATATATTCATGTTGAGGTGTGGAAAAGCAGCTATCTTTATCCACTCTCCACCGCGTAATTCTTAAACTACATCATTTATTTCAAGCAAGCTGTCAGAATTATGTAGAGGCCTCACTGATATAAATATTTCACAAGTTTTGGGTCTATAAGTGGCCCAAGACAGATGATCATGTATATTTTCACTTATTTGTCCAGCTAAGGAAGAGCTTGTGGCAGGAGTTCACTTTTTATGAGACTAGAAAGAATCCACTCCAGCAGAGCTCTTTAATATGTCTCTGCTGCAAGGAACTCATCAGTCAGGGCTCACAAATCAACCCTGAGACACAAATCTATAGAAACCAGGCTTCATTAGTTCTGGTGCTCATGAAACTGCTTGACTAGCAGAAGAACTTTGATAAACCTTACCTCCATCTTCAGTCTTTTAATGAAGTTTCTTTTTGGGTGTGTATATGTTTATAAACATTCAACATAAAAAATTCTAAGTACTGACAGATGGCATTCAATATGTTATTGTTATAAAAAGCATAATTTTAACTATTTATCACCTTGATGTGGTTTGTGTCATTTTACCTTTAAAAGTTTACACAGCTTGAATCTCCTTATCAAAAAGCCTGTCTGGCTTTTTCTCAGAAATGTGACCACAGCTTTTTCACTTTATATGCTCATTAAAGTGTTAGAGTTGAATCTTCTCACATACACAAAACTGGGAGCATCCTAATGTCTTTGAGAGATTGAGGTCCTTGTAAACTTAAATAAATTAATTCTGATAATGTAGTATTGAGACAAGGATGACATTCTCTATTTCAAATCTTACCAATCTGAAAATTTTACACACAGCACTTGTTTTCAACAGAGTGCTTGCCACATCTTTAAAAAAAAGATGAAGACAGTGACAAGATTGAATAAGTAACCAGGTTGTTTGCTGTTTGTCCAGCCCCAAGGCTTTCCCTTGAAAGTTTTATCTTCTCACAGGCTGGCTGACTGACTAAGTGCACATTGTAACCTCTGCAATAGCAGAGTGATGAATCAGATTCCTGGATCAATTTGTTTTCCTTGTCATTTGATCCATCTCAATTACCGATGAACAAGTTTCATTTTCTGTTTTATAGAACAAATTAGTGAAATACAGCATGAAACACTGAATAAACATTGCCAGTTCCAGCTGGTTTCCCCCTTCGCCTTTAGAAAGGTGATCAAGAATGGAGTGAAGTAAGCCCCTAAAAATGGGCTGAAATGAAACAGATGTTTCATGGCAGTGCTGAGGCTGCTGAAGTTGCACTATAACAAGGTGCCATTGATCTTGATCCTTCCAGCCTAAAACTGCAAGCTGCAGGATCAAGGCCATTTTCTAATCTTCTTTGAGCTACCCCAGCTATGTACTGTCGTGCACAGTTTACTCAGGGACTGCTGCACTCCTGCATTAAAGGCACTGCTTATGTATCCTTGGAATAGTGTCTAAAAGCTCATATATGTATGTAGGATTTGAGTGTGAAGTGATGAATCTGGGCACAGAAGGTATATGAAACTGGAACCATCACATTAAATATGATTTGCTTGTACTTTGTTATTTTCCTCTTTCTTAAACTTTTTATTTTCTAATAAAAATAGGTAATAGTACTTACCTAGGCATTAAGGTGCCAGTTTGGGGCATTTATGTGTTCTTACATTAGACTGTAACACTACTGTCTTTTGATGTGCCACATTGTTTTCAGTTTTCAGTTTTCAGTTTCCAGGCATCTCCTTTTATTTTTAGTAGCTGAGGAGATACATCTGAATTTGGATTCACTGCTACTTAATGCAAAACAATCCAAATTTCATTAGCCCAATAAAAGGAAGAAAATCCAAAAAAATGAGCATTCCAAAGTATAGTAAAAAGTAAATATGCAATCAGATTGGCATATATCTTATATGTACCCATCTGAAAATATGTTGTGTTTTAAATTAAGGGTTGGGCTTAACTGGGTCATAATACCTTTAAATTAAGAAATTATCCCCTTCAAGCAATTCTAAAATGACTTATTAAATAATTCAAAATAAATGTTGCTTTACTCCTCCTGTCTTGAACAAGGATTAGGACATTTGAAATATAATCCTAGCTATAGTAATTGTAACCTGAACATATGTCTTCACCATATTAAATGAGTATATAAGAGAGCTGCCTATTTCCAAGCATCCTGTGAAAACAAATGTGTTTCACATGGCTGGATTAAAAAGATGGCCTTCTGGACTGCCCTTTTGGTCTTTCTCAGGCGCATGGCCAAACCCACAATGATAAGGAAGCAGGCCACACATTCAAATAAACCCAAGGAGATCCAAATCAGAGGAGGAAGAACCATCCCCTAGGAAAATCACATGCCTCCCACTGAAGAACTCAGGAAGCTGATGACTTGATGTAGACTTTCTTCACCTCATTTTTCTAAAAAGAAGACTGAAACTCTTGGTATTAGCAGCCAAAATTCACTGAAAGAGTAAGCATAACACCAGAGAAAAGGGATTTTTATCTAACAGTTTTATGCTACTACTGAGGCTTTCCTGCATTAATTAGGTAATTTGGACATTTAAACTGTTAAAACAACGCTTGAACAAACATTCTTGGCTCTGTATACACGGCGTGTTCCCTTTTGGTAATTATAAGACTTTGAGTAACAGGGCCAGAGCTGTATGCAGTGTTCAAGAAGTCTGTGTACCAAGGCTTTATATAGCAGAAAAACTACACCATCTGTCTCATCCTCAGTATCCTTCTTGATGGTATCCAACATTTTGTCGTCTCTTTTTGCTGCCACTGAACACAGAGCATATTCTTTCAGAAAACTGACAGATCATTTTTCAGAGCTGAGACTGTCAGTTCCGAGTTCAGCATCACATAGACATGGTTTGGGTTATTTTTGTTACATGTGTTGCCTTACTTTCATCTATACTACAGCTCATGTGACAATTTTTTGCTCTCATATTTCATTCTCTGAGATCCTCTGCTATTTCTTGCCATTAATTTGACAGTTGACTACCTGGAATGCCTTAATAATCTGTGTATAAAGATATTGAATAAAAACAGGTTCAAAACTGATCCACCAGTGACCCAACCTCTGATTTTTCCCTATTATAATATTTGATCTTTAGGAATTTTCTTCACATTCTTCAAGGAATTTTCTATCTATGTATAAGAAATACATCTCCTACAAAGCAAGTAACTTTTCTCCAATTCATGGTAGCTCAGTTTCCTATTGATTTTTAGTCTGGAACTTTGTGAAGGGTTTTACATCTACCTGATTCTCCTTATCTACATGATTATTGACAGTTCCTATGATACCAGGGAGGTGGTGAGCCAGGATTTCCATTACAAAAGCCCCACTGTCACTTTCCTGACAGACTTTCTCCACAGCCTCAGTAAACACACTCCGGGTTGCAAACTCTTCCATCCTAGAAGAGATGAAAGTCAGATCCACCAGCCTGCAGTTACCAGAATACTCTATAGGATCCCACTCTATAGATATCCCATAGTGAATCCCATTATCCTATAGCATTTCTCTTTTCTAGTTGCATGCTGTGAAGGCAGCCTAGCAGATCCCTGGCACTGTGACTGTGCAGAGTAGTCACAGTTGGCTGGAGGTTCTCCAGTTCCGCTTTTGAATTTTTCTAGAATACATGGGTTAGCGTCATACACTCCCAATTATCAAAAATGCAAATAAAAAAACATTTTGCTAAAAATGTGATATTACATTCTCAATAGGTTGTTTAAACATACTGTGGATGTTAAAATAAATATTCCTTGGGACTCCTATGATGTTTATTCTGTTAAAAAAAAAAAACTGTGAAGCTTTAACAGTTTTGTCATATTTCTGCCTTACACTACGCAGTTAATGTATAGAAGGCAAGAATGATTGATTACAAAATAGTAAGTTCTATAGAGATTTTTTTTCAATTGTTTTTCAGAATGGTTTTTTAAAAAGTTGCAGGTTGTGGATATTAAAAAAAAAAAACAAAACAGGAACAAAACCCCAAACCCCCCACCCTAATGTGAATATACTAGGTTTCTAAAGTCTTATTTTTATCTGTTTTAACAGAAATAGCTAGAAATACCTTTAATACTATTTTCAAAGCAAATTTCATTATTTGTAATGCAGTCTGCAATATAGCTGGCAAAATAAAAGCCTAAAGATACCCCAAATACTTCCCCTTGAAAATTCCATTCTTCATAAATTTCTTGAGGATTAAACTGAATTAATAGTTTCTCACATGAGAAAATCTTGATTACAATATAGTCCAGCTATCAGCTAAATCAAAACATAGTGTTATTCTGCCCTTTCAATACAGTTTCTTCTGTTTTTCTCTACAAGCTTTACAAGCTTTACAAAAATATTCTGAGAGTGATTTCTCTCCAGGGTCATCAGCTTTGGACACTCTGTTATGAGACTTGGAACAGTTTATTTCTTATGAAGATCAACATTACACCAGCCACTGGGAAGGAAAAAACTGATTTGAATGATGCATCAGTCATCAAAATTGTTGATCTATGAACATAGATTAATGTGCAAGTGACTGAAGATTCTCTAGTTTGCTAATTTCCTAGCTACTAATAAAAAGCCAAGACATTTTTTATATTCTATCTACTTCATAAATGATCAGAAGGAATAAGGGTGGATATTGCATTTAAAAAGAGGGGAAAACAGACGTGTTTGTTAAGGAGAAAGGTTCAACGATAGTGACCTATTTCTTGCCCCACTGAGACTGGAAATATCCCAAAAGGAGTCAGAGAATCATTTAAGTTGGAAACAACCTTTAAAATCATTGAGTCCAATCATAAACACTGTCAGATCCACCGCTAAACCATGTTCTTAAAGGATACCTCTACACACCTTTTAAATACCTCCAGGGATGGGCACTCAGCCACTTCCCTGCACAGCCTGTTCCAGTGTCTGACAACACAAGTTAGAGAAGAAAAGCTCCCTGTAATGCTGAAATACATTTCATTATGTCATCTTTGAACTTAGCTTTGAATTAAAATAGGAACTGTACTGTCTTCTCTTTTCTCTAAGGATCACCTAACTAGATATGTTGCCAGTATTTTACAACATGCAAGGAATTGAATAGGACCTGAAGACTATGGCATGAGGAGAAGAGTTATGTAGATCTTTTTCATCTGTGAATTTTTTAAAATTTCTGTATTACTATAGAAAGAAGAGATCTTGGAAATGTTTGCCCACTGGGGTTAATGAATTTCTGTAGGAAATATTGTTTTAAACAAATCTTTTAATACATTATACCCCAGAGTTTAGTGTGACTCTTCTTTGAACCAGAAATAGTGACACTTGTTTGTCCTAAATGCTATTTTGCTGTTCATTAGCACAGATTTATTACTGGTGAGTAAATATAAGAGGTTTGGATGCTTTTGTAAGCCACTTGGTAGTTAGTGTCACATGAAAAAAAATCAAGCTTTCCACTGTATCAACAGAAGCAAAAAACATAAAGATTAGCTGAAGTTGTCCGATAGAAGTAGAACAAAAGATTTGTCATCTGAATAGTTTGGTTGTGTTTGGTAGTTCTTTTTAAAGTAAAGGTCATTATATTTATTTTATTCTGGAGAACTGTAAATTGGCCCAGGGATATGACTGGAAATCTTGCTGTTCACAGGCTTGTATATATAACATGAATGTGAAGATGAAATGAAGGAATATAAATTTTCTATTCTGAAATGTCTGACTCGGATGAAGAACACATGTGAGAGAAGATACCAGAGAAAATGTTTTGCACATCCTTATTTAGTCTTTTAAATGCCTTATGTAAATCTGTGTTCAGTTAGTTTACAATGCATCTTAAGACTTAAAAATTATGGGTTTTTCCCTGTATTAGGAAATTACTTTGAAAAATCACCTCACTAAAGGAACTGGTGCAGGGGCTTGCATTCTTCTGTATCTTCTCTGACTTTGCCTTCTCTCTCCCTCCCTAAAAACACAGCACTGATTTTTCTGTGTCAAAAGTTGTGCTCCAATATATTTGATCCTTAAACTGAGCAAATCAAATCAAGATGTTAATTGGTTGTTCAGATTCATGTATAATTTATCTAGAAATGTTTGTGCATTTTTCTGATTGCATGTGTGTGATCTCAGTGGGAATCCCAGTGGGTGAGACTTCAGCTTCAGTTCCTACCTAAGTATTCTTTCTGATATGAGCAAAACTAAGAGTTGTTAAACGTATTCCACTTCCAATTTACTGTGAATGTCTGAACATCTCTTTGAATGGAAAGTTTTTATTTTCAGTCCTGTGTGCATTTTTTAAGTCTCAAATTCTTGCAAGGCCCTTCATATTACAGTATATGCACAATCACATATTCCAAAAACCTACTTCATAACATGGAGGTAAGGATTATAGAATAACATAGTATTTTCTTTTGATAACATCATCTAAGGGTTGCTAATCTTATCAAGATTTACTGAGACATTTTAAATCTCTCAGCAGGAACAATTGGCAGGAACAATTGGGAAAATTAGAAAGAAATTCTTCCCTGTGATGGTGGTGAGGCACTGGAACAGGTTTCCCAGAGAAGCAGTGGCTGCCTGTCAGGGACTGAAATGGTTCATACCTTAAACATTGTTATGAAGGAGTTTTGCCCATTATAGCAAAAACTGTATAAAGAAGCTGCAACCACAGAAGCCCACCCCTCCTTGAAGATGCCTGACTGGAACTTTGGACTGTGAGTTAAGCCACCTAGATAAGATAAAGGTGACACTATTGTTCAGTCATCTCAAGTCTAGGGAGAAACAAATAAGGCTGAGGGAAAGGAATGCATCCACAAGAAAGCCAAACGCAGCAGAGAATCATCCCTGGCTGGATTTGGGTTGGGGGAGACCACAGACCTCAGAGGCCCGGTTTGCACAGACTGCCCCTCAACTGAGGGGGGAGGAGGAGGTTTCAGATGTGTGGTTTAACCTCTGGTCAGAGGCAGTGAACATCCATCCTCCCTTACACAAACCGGCCCAGCTGTGGAACCCCCAACCCCAGGGAGGCCACGGGACATTTACATGGGAGGCAGCTGAGGGGGTGTCATAATCTGTAGATGCTGAGAAGCTTTGGTAGAGAAATTTTTCAGCTTTCTGCAGTGTTCTGTGAGAACTTTGCAGTTCTCACAGAGGCTATGAAAAACACTGCTATGGGTTTTTGTAAACTAACTCCTTATCTTGCACCTGGGTTTGTTATGCGAGATTGTTATGGTTCTAGCTTTCTGATATTTTAGAATAAGTGTCTTAGAGCTTGGCCAATCCCCTCAAGGGGTGGATGGCCGAGCACCCAATTGTCTTATACCATTCAACACACTCTTTGCAAACCCTGTTATAAAAAGATGAATTAATTAATTATATACAAAACTACTTTCTTCCTGACCTTAGATAGTGTCATTTCTCACCGTTCTCGGTACTTTACAGCGACAATAATCCATCAAAGACCCCCTGAAGTGCTCCCCAGACTCATTCCTGTGCAAGAACTGCGCCACAGAACTGCACATGAAGCAAAGTGATGCAACAGATCCAGAGTCTGCTGCAAGAGACTGTGTCAAGCTGCTGCCCCCACCCTGAGGGGGAAGGTACCTGGGCATTCCCACCTGGCCTGGCCTGAGCATGTATTAATCCATTGGATTCTATGCTTTTTTGGGGGGAGACCTTCACAACCAAGAAGACCAGCTGGAGAGGATCATCAGGACACCGGTGGGATCCATGGAGTGGTGATATTTTCTTTAATCTGTCTCTGCCACTCTCTTTCTGTCCCCCCCATCTATTTTCTATTTCTTTCTTTCTCTTTGTCTCTCTCTTATATCAAATAAACCCATACTATTGACTTTGGCATATGGTTTTGTTTGCATCTTAATTCAGGCAGAGGCATTTCTACTAACTTTAAAAACTGGACTATAACACTGCCCCAGCCTTGGAAGTGTTCAAGGCCAGGTTGGATGGGGCTCTGAGCAACCTGGTCTAGTGGAAGGTGTCCCTGCCCGTGGCAGGGAGATTTGAACTAGATATTTAAGGTTTCTTCCAACTCAAACCATTCTGTGATTCTATAAAATATCCTATTAGAAAAGTGAATTTCTTTTAAAATAAGAATTTTCTTCCTGATTTTTTCCCCTTTCAAAAAAAAGAAACAGCTTGCCTCAGAACAATTTATGCCCTAACCATGGAAGCATCAAGACTCAGAGATTTTCCAGTAAGATGCACCTAATCAATTTCAGGAAGATAAGCATGATGTGGACTACTTGGAAATGGGAACCCTTTGGAAACTAATTGCTGCTGACTTTATCTTGCAAATCTTTCTCAGGGAAAATTCTTACAGGGATTAAAGAGTTTAAAAAGTTGAACAGCATTGACTGGTTGCTTTATTGGCCTTTTAAACTCCTGGGACATTTTGCATTCTGCTAGGGCAAAAAAATATAGTGTGCAGAGCTCAGAAAGCAAAACCAAGGCAAGGAGATATGAATAGTAATGTGAAACAAAAATACAAGCAAAAATAAACTTTAAGTAATTGAAATGGAGCAGGATTGCCCTATTTTCTTGCCAAATTAGTTTCCTTTAGTTTAAATGAGATTGGCTTTTTTCCCCTCTTCCTATAATTTACTTAGCAGAGGTACAAATTGAAGTGATAAATACCACTGTGTCTGCTGTGCATTACAGGTGGATTTTTTGAAGCAACATTGCAAAGACTTTGGGTCCATCAGCAGTTGCATTTTGAATTCCTGTTTCAATTGCTTTGTAATTTAGACAGGGTTTTGACATTAGACTTCTAATGAAAACAATAATTTCGGTATTTCTGACTGAGTGCAAATAGCACTTTGGACTCATTAGAAAGGGTCCCTTTCCATTATCATGTGTTCAGGTATGAGGATAAGATGATCTGACTTTGCCAAGAAAACTGTGAGTTTGTGTACATGGGTCTCACTGACTAATCCTAAATAAGTCTGAAGCATGAATCACAGAATCTCAGAATCTCAGAATCTCAGAATCTCAGAATAGTTTGGGTTGGAAAGGACGCCTCAAGGTCATCTAGTACAACCCCTCTGCTAAAACAGAATCACCTACTGCAGGCTGTATAGGATTGTGTCCAGGGACATTTGGAATATCTCCGGAGAAGGAGACTCCATAGTCTCACTGGGCAGCCAGTTCCAGTGCTCTGTCACCCTCACAGAAACATTTTCATCATATTAAGTTGGAATTTCCTGTGGTTTAGTTTGCGCCCGTTGCCCCTTCTCCTGTCCCTGGGCATGACTGAAAAGTCTGGCACCACTTGCTTGACACCCATCCTTAATATATTTGCACGCATTAATAAGATCTCCTCTCAGTCCACTCTTCTCCATGCTAAAGAGGCCCAGACCCCTCAGCCTTTCCTCATAAGAGAGATGCCTCAGTTTCCTAATCACCTCCATAGCCTTTCCTGGACTCTCTCCAATAGTTTCTTGTCTCTCTTGTCCTGAGCAGTCCAGAACTGGACACAGCACTCCAGATGTGGCCTCACTTGGGCTGAGTGGAAAGGCAGGATCACCTCCCTTGACCTGCTGGCCACACTGTTGCCAATGCACCCCAGGATCCCACTGGCATCCTTGGCCACAAGGGCACTGCTGGTTCATGGATGCTTTGTTGTCCCCCAGGCCCCCCGGTGCTTCTCCCCAGAGCTGCTCTCCAGCAGCTCAGTCCCCATCCTGTGCTGATGCCTGGGGCTCTTCCTCCCCAGTNGGTGCCTGGGGCTCTTCCTCCCCTGTGCAGGACCCTGCACCTGCCTGTGTTGAACTCCATTAGGTTCCTCCCTGCTCCCTTCTCCAGCCTGGCCTGGTGTGGCTGAATGGCAGCATAGTCTTCTGGTGTATCAGCTGCTCCTCCCTCTCAGCAAACTCTGTCCCTTCATCCATGTCATTGATGAATGAATTGAACAAGACTGGTCCCAGAATTGACTCCTGGGGAACACTGCTGGCTACAGGCCTCGAACCAGATGGTGCTGCTGATCACAATTCTCTGAGTTCTGACATCCAGTTTCCAATCACCTCACTTTCCACTCGTCCAACCTACACTTCCTGAGCTTTCCTATGAGGCTGTTGTGGGAGACAGTGTCAAAGGACTTGATGAAGTCAAGAGACAACATCCACTGTTCTCATCTCTACCCCCAGCCAGTCCTGCCTTCACAGAGGCAGTCGGATTGGTCAAGTATTGGTGAATCCATATTGGCTACCCCTGACAACCTTCTTTTCCTCCACATGCTTAGATATGACATCCAGGATGAGCTGTTCCATCAACTTCCCAGGGACTGAAGTGGGGCTGACTGGCTTGTAATCCCCTCGTTGCTAGTAGGGTCCTCCTACTTGCCCTTCTTGAAGACTAGAGTGATACGAAATTGCAATGAGATGATGTTGCTGCAAGTGCCCTCAGTCCTCTAATTCTTCCTGTGTGTTCCCCATGCTCTGTGTGTTGGTTTATAGGCATTTCAGAGAGAGAATCAAGCATGCAGGTTTCTGAGGAGGGGTGTGAGAGGATCCACCACAGCCGTACACACCCTTGAGGTGCCTTGCCTTCTGGTTCTCACCTTGGGAGTAAGCTGAGGAACATTTGTTGCTGCTCTGGTTGGCCTGGCTTATTCCCTGGTTGGATGTGATTCTCTCTTCACTCTACCCACACACTACCCAGAGAGATGAAAATGTTTTTTGCCTTTTTTTGTTGCTGAACTTTTACAACACATGATCAAGTACAATAAAATATTGCAACTCAGAAATATGATTATCTATAACAAATATATAAACCCAATGCTAGTGAAAATCAGATGACAGCTTTGTCCATTTAATTCTGCAATGAATATTTATCAGATGCTATCTCAAGTAATGCAGTGGTGTTTTTGCTTTGTAATGAAGGACAGCTCACAATACTTTATCTGACACTCATCACAGAGGTATTTAATAGTTATTTTTTTGCTTTTTAAGACTATCAAGAAGGATCTCAAAAGCGCCTTTCACCCTCCTTGCAGTGAAACCAATTCACAGCAAGGAGCAACACCGAACAAACATGATCATGTCTTAAGATTCTGAAAACAAATGTCATGGACATTACTATTATTATTTTTATTATTAGACTCTCAATATGAAGTCTTATGTTTTTTTCCTAGACCATTACAAACCATTACAAACCATTCAAACCATTACAACCCTTTTATAATTTTCAACAGTATCTTGTACATCTCATGAACTGTTTCTGCTTTATCCACTTTTTCTCGGTACATTCAGCATTTTAGGAGATTTGCAATACAGTTTTTCCTTAGAGTAAGAGTACTGAACAGGGTGAACATATCTTTCTTTTCCAGGTTAACTTTTTCCATTCTTTTTCACTTTATTTTGGTGAGGAAGAAGAGAACATGCTAAGTTGCTTGCTACACATGGGCCACCTAGCTGTCTAAATTTTCCAAAATAATCCCAAAAGCTCTTAAAAAAGAGACAGTATTTGGAAACTTCTTGTCTTTTGGAGTAGAAACTGTTTTCAGGGAGTTATTGCATGCTGCTGTTACACCATCCACTTCACATAAGTTCTCTCTAGTTTAGAACATCATGTTCAGTTGTATTATCATCATTCTAGTTTTTATTGCAACAGTTTTGTATGCATGTTACTTCTACTAACCAGGACCTACTTTTATTTTCTTGATGTATCACATATAGGAACCGAGATTGATGAAGAGAGCAGGAAACAGATACACAGACAGCTCAGCAGGGAAATAGAAATATGATATTTTCTAGAGAAAAACAGGGACTGTGTAAAGTTTTCAACCACCTAGAAAGTAATTGAGATGATGGTTTGAAAACAAGCTTGAAAAAATATATCTGTTTGTGAGTATATAGAAGGTATGGCTGTATTTCTTTATAATGTCTTTTATATTATAAAAAATCTTCCATTAAAAAATTGGTTCACATGTTTAGGTCAAATCTGATTGTCCAATAAAACTGACTTTACAGTTGAAAGACATTTTGGGACCTAGTTAGACTCATTTCAAATCTCTGGCTAATGTACCAACTGAACCTTGAAGATTGAATGGAACTTGATTCATTTTGGAAAATTAACAGGGTCCTACATCAGCATGAGGAGTAAATAGAGCTTAGACAAGTTTCTCTGGCACAATGGAATTATTGTCAAAAATGGTTCTTCCTTTCATTACCTTGGAATTCTGTGACTGAAAGACAGAGATGCAGACAGGTACCACATGGCTTGGCAGCTGGTGTGAGGGGTGACAGGACATGTGGCTGCAGCTTCAGCAGGTTGTCCCACAGCATCACCAGCCGGGCTCTGCTCTGCACTGCTGCAGCCTCACCTTGAGTCCTGGAGGCAATTTTGGGCACCACAATATGAAAAAGACATTAAGCTTTCCAAAGCAAGCCACAAGTTTGATGAACGGTCTGGAGGGGAGGCTGTATGAGAAGCAGATGAGGTCACTTAGTCTGTTCAGCCTGGAGGAGACTAAGGACAGAGATCATCTCCATTTGCAACTTCCTCACAAGGGGCAGAGAAGGGACAGCACCAATCTCTGCTCACTAGTGACCAGTGACAGGGTCTGAGGGCATGGCCAGAGACTGTGTCAGGGGAAGTTTAGGTTGGGTATCAGGAAAAGGTTCTTTCCCCCAGAGGGTGGTTGGGCACTGGAACAGTCTCCCCAGGGAAGTGGTCACAGCACCAAGTCTGACAGAGTTCAAGAACCATTTGGGCACCACTCTTGGGCTCATGGTGGGATGGTTGGGTTGTCCTGCACAGGGCCAGAAGTTGGTCTTGATGTTCCTGATAGGTCCCTTCCAACTCAGGACAGTCTATGAGTCTTCAGAGTTACCCCAGAGCTCCTGTGTCCATGGAGAAATGCGTGGTTTGATACTACTTACAGAACTTCATGTCAAAACATGCCTGTGACTCACAGTAAGGAAATCCTATTTCTTTAAGTGATGTAGTACAGGCATTACTTGCATTTGTGTTTTATAAGAAAATAAATCTATTTTGTTAACGATACATAAAGTCAGATATATTCAAGGGACAAAGGGGAGCAGCTTAAGTGAAGGAGTTGGAGCAGTAGCTAGAGATACATCACTTTGTATGTAGCATGTTTACATATGTAGAAACCAGCCTTGGAAAGTCTGCATGCAGAGAGGAAACTTTACCATTGTTTCCCTATTTAAATGAAGCTATCTTTTCAATTTACTATTTAATATACACAAATTACTCATCCAGTAGCTGGAAAAGGTAGGATGATGAAGAACTGATTTTATTTCACAAAGTTCTCACCAATGCCTTGTTTGTTTTTTGACTGATTACCAGTAGAGTTGGAAGTCTGGATTATCTAGAGCATATTTTCTTATTTCTTGAATATCGTTTCTGCTCAGTACTTCATTGCATCTAGAGATAACAAAGAAGTTTGGGGGAGGGCAAAAATGTTTCCAGTGTTTATAAAATAGTCCTTTTGCTCCTCTAAAATAGACACCAATTTGTACAACAACTAACTACTATAAAATTTTGGGTGCTGTGTAGGAGTGGAAAATTGTATCACCTTAACACAAGAACTGAGGAAGAAAGTATGCTTGCATCTAATGTTAGCAAGCTCTAGGTATTTATTATTTCAATGTTGTTTTAGGAAAATACAAAATGAAATATTAGAATTTATAAAGTAAGCTTACCTGTAAATTATTTATGATTCATAAATAAAAGCTTTCACATCTTTTCCAGTTATGTTTCTACTTGTAAAATACTGAATTGTTCAAGTTTCAGCTGTTTGTGTTAAACTACATACATTGAATAAGTTTTATCTTTCTGAACATTACTAAACAAATTATTATAAAGTATGGGGACATTTAAATTATGAGGACAAGAGGCTTATTTTCATCTTTTTGTTGTTAACTTTTACTGGGGAGTACTGCTTGGTATTCAAGAAACTCAGGTTACATTAACTGACAATTTAAACTGACAACAACTAATAATGTCATGAATTAATGAAACCTAAAAATTAGTATTTTCTAACTATATATTAAAGAAAGTTCTATCCATGTCAAATACAAATAGTTCTGATTTAAATAAGCAAACTCTTTTCAAGTGCAATTTCTTTTAAAGTTACTTTAGAAATAAATTCTCCCGAGAGTCATGAAATAGTAATTACTACATATGTTTTTATCCTGTCATAATATTCTGAAATGAAAACACATTTTACTGTCTAGCTTGATGAAGTTTTTTGATGTCTTTATTCTCTGATGAAGGGTTATGTTCTTACATTTTATTCACATTGATAATTATCTGCTAGTGAAAATCTTAATTTCAAATGAAACATCGAATAAAATACTAAGCAACCTATGAAGACAGATATTACAACGTTGCTGACAGTAAAAGTTGTTAAAAAGATATGTTACCTTTTTTGCCAAAATCTAGTTTTGTTTTAAAATGTTTTCAGCATTATTTTATATGTAGGTATGCAAGGTATTTCTTAGAATCATAGTATCATGGAATGATTTAGTTTGAAAAAGGCCCTTAAGATCACCAAGTCCAGCTGTAAACTAACACTGCCAAGTCCACCACTAAACCACATCTCTAAGTGTCACATGTGTTTTAAATACATGGATGGTGACTCAACCATCTTAATCTAAAATATTCATTTATTTGAAATTAAAATTATCCATAATATAAAATTACCTTCCGAGATAAATACAACTCTTGGTATAGGGAGAAGCCATATTCTTCCGGTAACAAAGGCCATTCAACATTTTCTATTATTTGACTCTGTTTTTCAGTTCTTACATTTAGACAAATCATAATTCTTTATCTGCATTTTTCATGTCTTTAGTTTAATATTGCACTTGATGTTGGCTGTAGCTTGATTTTTTTTTAAAGATAAATTACAGAAAAAGGAAGAAAACATTAACTCTTTCCAGGAATCAGATTAGCGGGAATGTGCTGGTTTGTCTCTATTAAGATTTTTCTATCTGTTTCACTGAGAATTTTTAACCTCTGCATTTTGAAGAAGGGACTTGTGATTTAATTGGAAAGTGGTCAGGTGCTTTTTACTGGCTTTGCTCTGCCAAATTTAGTCTTTTGGAGGGCAATAGTTCCAATGTCTGGACAGGGCATAATGTCAGGAAATTAGTGGAAGTTAGGATGGATAGTGACACACTGAAAGAGGCAGAAGAACAATGAGAATTGGGACAGGAAATATTAATTATACAAAAAGATCTTGCAGGAGTTGATCCTGGAAGGAATAACCAGAAGGAGGTGATAAGAAGGAAAAAGAGTGAAAGAAGTTCAGCCTGAAGGGAGGTTCAGTTATTTCCAGCTACCAAAACACAAAAAATATCCTCCCACTCCCCCAAAAAACCCCAACAAACAAACAAAAACACAAACAAATAAAACCAAAACAAAACCAAAAGTCACCATACTAAACCAACCAAATAAAAACTAAAAAATAACCCCCCAAAATGCCCAAACCAATTAAAACTCCACCAAAACAGAAATTAAGACCATAAACCCTATATGCCTGCAGCAAACACCTGCAGAACAGTCAAGATACATCTTCTTTGGCAGAATTTGTCAGCTCAGAAACATGCCACCTACCAGGAAACCATTAGGTTTAGCTGACAGGTGGTTTGCACTGTGTGGCTAATCCCTGCCACTAGCTGTTAATTATTATAAGTTAGTTCTTATTTCTTGTTACAGTCAAAATTAAATCCTACCAACGACTAATTGCAAGACTATCAATTTAAGATTTCATTCATGCATTTATCTAATTTCTGAGTGTTTGTCTTAGCACAGTAACTCCAGAATTACAGAATATCTCCGGTTGGAAGGGACCTGTAAGGATCGTTGATTCCAACTCCTTGCTCTTCACAGGACTGCCTAAAGCTTAATCATATGACTAAGGGCATTGTCCAGACACTCCTCGAATTCTGGCAGGCTTACTGCCATGTCCACTTCCACAAGGAGTCTGCTCCAGTGACCAATCGCCCTCTGGGAGAATGATCTTTTCCTAATGTCCAACCAGAACTTCCTCTGATGAAGTTTCATTCCATTTCCCCATATCCTATTACTGGTCACTTCAGAAAGGAGATTAGCACCTACCCAGCCACTGCTGCCCTGGAGGAAGTTTTAGACTGTGAAAAAGTCACCTCTCAGCCTTCTCTTCTTCTCAACAAGGCAAGAGATCTCAGCCTCTCCTCGTTAGTCTTGTCCTCAAAAAAAAATCACTGTATCCTGTGACAAGAGAGTGTTGTCATGTCTAGCAATACAATGCAGGGAAATGTAGCATTTTATCTTTACATTGAATATTAGTCCAGCATTTATATTGCTAAAGTCAAGAGTAACTGTCAAAATCATGCTTGATTTGAACACATTGCCTTGAAGGAATAAATAAACTCTGATATGAGTATTTGGGGCAATAGTACCTAAATGGTCAAACTAAATACTCAGAAAGTTTGGTTTCCCTCATGCCTAGTTTGCTGTGGTAATTTGTAACTGATTCTCACATTAAACATTTGAGAAACACTCTTCTGGACTGGAATAGTTAGACATAAACATGCTTTGTTGTACCCTCAGATTAAATTTTTGTTTCGGTCTTTTTTCCTCAAACTCAGCCCAAGAACAGACCCACTGGTTCTAGATGAGACTTCATCTAGCCCAGTCTCCTGCCTCCAGCTGTGGTCATCAGCACACACTTAGAAAAGTATGAAAACAGATGAAGTATCTGCATCTACAGTTTCTCCTATGATACATTTTAGCATGTTCCCCAAGAGTGATGTCAGGTATTCTGTGGAAAAAAAACAAATTGTATTTGTTTAAAAACACCTATTGTTTTTTTTCATGGTCTTTTTTTCTTCTATTAGAAGAAAGAGTGAACAGTATCAATTTTGTAGAAATTGATCATTTCCATCTAAATGTTTTCTTTCCAACCTTAGACTCTTTGGATATTCATATTTTTGTCATGTGAAAACCAATTGAAAATTCAGTTTTTCTCTGAACATTTTGCAGTTCCCAACCAACACTTTTGAAATGAATTGCTGTACTTTGTAGTGTTATATGTTATTTTATATATTTGCCTTCAAACATCACCTCTGAAGAAAATTTCAAAGTGTTCACTGAATCTGAAAGCCTTGTGAGCAGCCAGAAAGAAATGTAAGAGCTCTCTGTTTACAAGAATGTGCCTTTATGAACACGAGGATCAATGTGCCATGTTCAAAGCTAAGCAGTTCAGGTCAATACTCAGGGAGTATCAAAGCATTTTATTGCTAATGTTGATGGAAGTAGCACAGAGATCAGAGACTGAGAGATACGAACACAAGAGTAGGGTTCCAGTAAATCTAATTGGAAACTCCTTGTTTATTTTATAGGATTCAAATTTTGGACTGGATATATAGAAATAAAGAGCAATACTAGTTTTTACACTTAGCTTCAAATCATACAGACCATATAAAAAAAAGGCTGCAATTTCATCTGTAAACAAGGAGAAAGGAAGAAAATGGCAACCTTTTAAACCTAATTGTTACCACATTAATAATATTTTATCTCTGTTTTAGCAATTTCAGTTTAATGTCTTTCATTATAATATTTCCAGATTATATAATAGTTATCTGTACAAAGAATGGAACAAATTGATTCAAAACATTTTTTCTTATTTTCCTCTGGCATTCAGAATATAGCAGAACTTTTAATATTAAAAACTTATTTCCTCTTTACACCAAATGTCACTTTGGATAATCCTATTTTACTGTCTTATCAGATTTTAGCTTTTTCCTTTTGTCCACTTTGATTTCCTGAAATCCTCTTCATAGCTTAGAAAAATAAAAGGCATATGTGAGCCTAAAATTCAAGTTATGACACTTTTTGGTTGTTCTGACACTAAAGTTATCTTTTATGATTGTCTTTCCAAGATATACAGATGTATGTGTTTATCTACCAGCACAATATTTCAGCTTCAGGGATGACTTAATCATACCAAAGCATGTACCCTTTGTGTACTTTTATCTGTGAAAAGTATGAATTAATGAATAGATATTTATTTTGCATCAAGTTGACCTTATAGTGAATATTTTAACTTTCAGAAAGCTTTCTCTATGCAAATGACAGCCTTAAAAATTATTATCTGTTTAGCATAATCAGTGTTAAAACTCAACTTTTGTTGTATTCAGTTCAAAGATTTTCCTCTCCTCCTTTGGTTTTTGGGGGTAAGAAGGAAGGAGTTCTTCAAATAGCACCCAGTTTTTCCTCGGGAGTGTAGAACTGTCCTCATGTTGAAGACTGAGTCTGTTAACTTCCAAGCAAAATGGTCTTACTGGAGCTGTGTTTCACTTTACTTTGCTTTCTTGAATGGACAAAAGTAATATTCCTTTTATCTGTCTTTTAATGGAACAATCTTTGGAGTACTCTGTTCCATTTCCAAAGAAGAGATATTGGTTGGCACCTCTGAGACACAATTAAAAAAACCACTTCTGTGTCTATCGTTCTCTCTCACTTAGGACATTATATTTATAATGAAAATCACTTGCAGTAATCCAATACAAGGAAAAGCTCACATTTCTTCAATGTGAATATCAGATAAAATCCCTGTAAATGAGAACATTGGGACAATGTCTTGTTAGAAATAATACATTTCGAACTTTAGGTACATTCTTAGTGTCTTTGCTGATTTCAGGCTTTAGTGGAGATAGTGAATTGGATTAATGAAAGATACAGTAGTTAATGCAATGTCAGGAGTAAAATCAATGTTAGTGGAAAATATACAAGTGTTTAGTATTTGCTGCAAAGATACCCTGACTTAGGAGAGTTTAAGCAGCTGTCCTGGATTGTCAGAATATTTATTAACTTGCATTTTGTTTGGAACCCTAACATATAACACTTATATTTATTATCATAATCACTTTAAAATTATTCCTGTAATTCATGATCTAATAATTAGCGATGAATTGACCATTGCTTCTATACTGACAGTGGCAACTTGTGTTCCACTGGAAACATTGAACCAATTACATGAGAAGAAAACAGTATACTGGTTGTAATTAAAGGTCTTCAATCCCTATGTACAGAAATATTTATTTCTGAAAGTAGGAAAAAATATAAATATGACACACTGAATGCTACTTCAGGGTTTTCTTAAAGTGTAATCAAAATGCTGAAAGCATTCCTAGGTGTCTTTTCCTACCTGGCAAATAAAGAGTAGGTTCATCTCTAGAATTAGTCAATTGATAGAAATAATTTAAAATCCTGTATAAAAATCAAGACTATGCCACAACACCTCTCATACTTCTGAAATACATGTGTACAGAATGTCAAAGTGCAATTCTCCTAATCAGGTTAAAACCCATTCTATTCCATTTGAATGTCCTGCTCACTGGGTGTTTCATTGTATGTGATAAATTAGACATACTTTCATAGAACCACAAAAATGTATTGCTTGTTCCTTGCACTTGCTGTTGAATTAAATGGAGAAAAATCAGACTAAGTGTAAATATGCCTTGTCTAAACTTCGTAAAGTACTAGTGACAGTGCTATTTTTGACTATGGTGACTTTTTCAGAGGCAATTTGATGTTGGGGTGTCCTGGCAAACCTGCCAGCCTAGGGTTTGGGGGGACGGAGCTGCGCCTGGGAAAACCCCCTTGGTTAAGTTATCTCTATACAAATGTGTATTGGTTCACCCCGGTTCCCCTTTCCCCTCGGTTTAATGTTATGTATTGGTTTTTCCCTTCCCCCACGCTGCCAAGGGTGTTGGGCTGGCCCCGGGTTCTTTCCCTCCCCATTGGCTGTTGCTGTAAACCCCGTCCCTGGGACCCGGGAGAAGCGAGCAGCTTCCAGCCGGACGGCTGCTGGAGAGGAGAGGATAAACACCTCCAGCTTCCTCCAGCGTCTCCGTTCTCGCCTTCCTTCGTTCCTGGGTCCAGGGGGGGTCCAACCCGGATCTTCCGTGGATGTAGCTGTGTCATCTAGAGGGCTCCGCAGCCAGATAAGGGAAATTACAGACAGCTTAGCCGGCTTTTAGAGTGTGGTCTAGAATCTGCTATTTTGCTGTGCTAGCTTGGAATCTCACCCCCGAGCTAGCCAGCCACAGCAGCCAGACAAAGACACAATTTGATACTGAACAAACAGTTGCTACAGGTACCCTGATGGATGACCTAAAGAAAGCGATGAATGTATTATTTTTCATGAAGAAGCAGATGGATCAGGAAACAAGGTGTTTCCGGCACATGTCTAAAAAGCTATAGAATGTTTTATCTGAGGAATGTTTCATATTAAGATTATTATATAATTTTCAAATAAAGAAGCAGGAACTGAACTTTTTTTTTAAGCTAAAGCTTTAAAAATGGTCTGCTCTTTTTTTTAAGAATTCGAGATAAAGAACATATATGATACTTTAAAAATAAGGGATATTTTATAAACTTTTATGTAATACTTACAATATAGCTTATAAAACATTTAGCATCTGTGAAAAAGAAGGTACCGTCCTGCTTACTATGTAGAACTAGAAAACTTTACCAGAGTAAAGTACCCCCTAAGGATAGTGGGCAAAGACTTCTGTAAATAAACTGAGAAATGCCAAGTAGAGAAAATAAGTTCATGTGGAATAAGTTCCTTGAAGCATATATAGTACATGGCTGACTGACCAAATTTTTTGTAAAGATCTCTTTCCTTGTAAAAATCCAAAATGGAAGAAATGTTAAGAAATATGACTTTTCTGGAAACCTGGATTGGAGGCTTTCACAGGTTGCTTAGGTAGGTAAAAGATCTCCTAGGACTGATTAGATGGTGGATGTCCAAAGAATCAGTCTGATACTGATTGTACTGATAATACTGATACTATGAGAAAATACTGAGTAGCATTTCAGATTTCCAATATAAGAACAGTTGCCATCTGTCCTGAGTCAGTAGGTGTCATTCTACATAGCAACGGTCCAAAGACATCACATATAACATTTGTAAAGCCAAGAAACACGCAGATTCTTATTCCATATAATCTGAAAAAGAAGCAGTGCTAGGTTTCAAGACAAAAGCTGTTGTCTTGGTTTTTTTTCCACTGAACAGTAAGATAAATTATTCTTTCTGTGACATTTTAAAAAGAAACTTTTTTGAGATGTCACACTCACTGTTTTTGCCGTGAACAATGTGTATATCAATACACAAGGAGTTTTATAGATGCACAAAAGGTAGCTGCATGGCTTAGAAGGGACTACCTCAAGTACTGGGGAAAAGGAAACATTAAGAAAATAAGGTCATTGTAAGCCTTTGGGCTGACAATATAGAAATAAACAAGGTTTACAAATTATCAGTTTTTTCTCCTCAGATACCAGTGTCTAGGAAACTAGAACTGCTACAAAAATCGTTGAACTCAAAGAAGGAAAGAGGCAATGTTTGTAGCATCAAAACACAAAGTAGTAATGGTAGAAATGAAATGAAGAAGTATTAGCAGGATGTCATTTGTCTAGAAGGAATGAAGTACAGTGTTCACATACAGTGATTCCTCAAAATGCAGAGCAAGGTGTTATACGGGTGTCTTAGGTTACAATGTGAGATGCAACCAAAAGTATGTATTCTATCACCATCTCTTAAAAACAGGTGGAGCAGTGTTCTGTATCTCTTCCATGACACATCCCTGAGAACTCCCTCCAGAGGGATATCGTCTCGTAATGGGCTATCTAGCCTCACTGCATGACTCATAAAATTACATCATCCCATTGTGAGATGCTCTGCCCAGGGGGAGGAACCAAGCCTTCCTACCTGGATATAATCTGAGGTTTGGAACACCACAGGCAGCCCTACCTACTGGATTCCCAGAGGACAAGAGCTACCACTGGACCTTCGGTAAAGACCAGATCCTTCTACAGGATCACCGCTTCAACAGAACCACTTCATGTGGACTGCTACCACCACCCTGACTAACGGGGTGTCAGGTTGTATCCTGACACTGTCAGTGTTCTTGTACTATTGCATTTATTTTAATTTTCCTATTAAATTATAATTCTGACTTGTGATCTCCCACTGGTTTGTTTTCAAACTAGTACTTCGGGCAAGTCTCTTTACATAAGAAACCAAGTATTTTCAGCTGGAATAAAAACACGTCAAGCAAAGAGTTTTGCCATACATATTTACTTTCCTTACTAGCAGAACAGTAGGGAATCCTCTTCTGCAAGGAAGTTAAAACCAAATGAGTAGGTTGTTGTTCCATTTTTTGCATGTGAAAACAGTCTAATCAATTCCTAGTCAATCACAGAGGTACTTTTTGTAGGTGCCTGTTCTGGCCTCTGCAGCACAGGGAGAAAAACTATACACTCGGCTGTCTTTGCCATCTGTACCTCAGTGTGAGCCTGAAACATTTATATATTCAAATGAAGTACCTGCCTTAGCCCACATTATTTGCATTAATTGCCTACACACTTCCCTTGAGCAGCACATCCTGCTGACACCCTGCCCCCCTCTATTGCACACAGCTTTATTCCTGACCCATGAGAGCTCAGGCTTCACCCTGCACTGCTGACCTCACCAAGACCTCACTCTGCTTTTGAGTTGAATCAAAAGATCAGCACCCTAAATTTTGAGCAGGAAGCAAGCTATCCCTTTTATTACGTGCTTGCAGAAATTATATAAGCTCAAGCAGGTCACTCTCCCCTTTCTGTCACACCTGCACTATGATTTTTCCTTGGGGCTGCCCTTTTCTGAGTGTGAACATAATTCAGGTGTAAACCAGAGCCTCCACCATGACATGGGACATGCCATTTATACACTCCTTTGCTCTAGAGTGAGTTTTCACTTCAAGCAGTTTGCTCTATTTAAGGTATAGGTAGAACAGCACCATAAGCAGAACAAGTTGACTAGTCTCAGGAAAGTATTTAGGAAATATCATCAGACAAATATGAACTTTATTATATTATTTTATTGCTTTCTCTGGTTGTTCAGGAGAGAGAGTTGGTAATTTTGTGAGAGAAATATAAAGTGGAAAATTTTTACTTCTTTTTTGAATTTGCTTTTTCTTTGCCATGAAAGACAACACTGGCTGTTGAAGGTGGGATGGTCTTGCCATCTTTCAGACACCACAGTCCTCTGAATGTCTGGAATGGGGTATGGTTACTAGCCACAATTGCTACTGAAACCAGCTTACCCTATTTCAGAGAAGGGCCTTTTCCTTCTTTAGCAAGACTGAATCAATATGGACTAGGTGTGTTTTCTTTTGGAGGTGTGGAAGTGCAAGTACAAGCAGCTGCTTTTTAAAATATACTGTATATGCAGCAAACTTTAGGCCTAAATAGGCACTAAACTTATAACCAATTTAAAATTTGTTCTACGACTGTAGTCTTATAATCAGCTTTAGTCCCATCTAAATCAAACAGGCAAGAAAATATTATAAAAATTAAAATCTTTTTGATGACTGTGATGATTGTGCCTCATGTATTTATCGTCAGGGTTTAAAGGATGTATTTTTCAGAAGGTGTATAAAAATCCATTCCTTGTGCTTATGATTTTTTCTTCACTTCTTAAACAGTTAAAGATAAAAAAGGTGAGACAGAGAAGAAAAGAGGCATACAGCAGTCTTATATTACTAAGGTGCTCTCTGCTTTTTTCTTGGCCCCAGTGCTGGAACACAGAAGGTGCAGTACCTCAGATCTATTTTTAAGAACAGAGAGAACTTAGACAAAGCCTCCTTTACTCATGGTTGCTTTGAATCTCTTTTGAAAGTTTGGTGCAGCTGTGAGGTTAATTCTATGGCAGGAGACTTTCTGATGCAATCATTGATTTCTTAATTGCCTTAAAGCTGCAAAGAAAATGTGATGTTTTGTGTGCATCCCTTACCAGAATTGGAAAAGACATACATGAGTTCTTTGGCAGAAAAACCAGACCGACCCTTTTGCAGTTAACCCTTTTGTTATTTATTCAGTCACAGGGGACTTTGGCTTAAAAAGATAGTCTCCAATCCCCTCATTCCATACTCAGACACTCCTGGACTGGAACTTAAAAATTACTTGCTGCCTAGTTATGCTACTATTTATTTATTAATGGGCCTTATATATTCTCTGTGGGGCAGCCTTGAAAGCCTTTTCTCACTTACAATTACAGAAAATGACCCTCTTCTTCAACAGGTGTGATCAGTTCAAATAGTTTGAATGCAAGACATTCAGAGCTCGTTAGAATAAGTGTTATGCAAGTATTTTAGGTTAGAAGCTACTGCTGTTATAGTTAGTAGATATTGATTGAAAATTCATTAAAATCGGCATCATTCTTTTTCAGTCACATGCTGTTCTTGAGTGTTTGGAATATGTGATATTGCAATGTAGTGATTCAAAACATAGTTTCAAAGCTGATATAAAGGATTTGACTTGCTGTCACGCATTTCTTCTTTAATCTAAACATTCAGCTTTCAGTGAGAAAAAATCAGCTGCAGCTTCCACATCATTATTATTTATATTTTGTCATGTTTTGCTCTGTATTTTAATTTCCAACTGGAACATGTATTCTATTAGTAAAAACACCCCAAAAAACACGCAACAGTTATCTCCCCTTTAGCGTATCTTAATCTGAGGTTCAAGATGGGATTGTCTTTTAGTACATTTGAATCCATGAAGGTTTTGGTGTTTTTCATTCTGTTGTATGTAGAAAGTATGGGAAGACTACAGCAGAAAAAGATGATATAGTTCTAAAATAACTCTTATTTGGATTTTTGTGTTGTTTCTGAAACCTTGCTGATGGCAACAAATGGAACCCGAACCTCACTTCTTTTCATACAATAAAGCATATTAGCTTCCAATTTTTTTTAAGGGGAAGGGAGGAGGAAGGGAGAGGGAGGCAATAATGCATATGAGATCAGCAATAGGAAGTTTATAATTTATATGGGGAAAAAAAACCCCCAAAACTGGTTGCTTCCAATCTGTATTTATGCAAAAGTATTTGAGAATGCTATGTCTTCAAACCACTTAAGGAATCACTATATATATATAAAATAGATTTTATATGAGTCCTTTTGGAACATCTTTAGGAAGAGTTTTAGTTATTCAGAATATTATTTTTGCACGTGTTTTCATCCAAATCTTCTCGAATTCATAGTGTTTATTTCACTCTTACAAGCTAATTTCTACATGGCTTTCTTTCTCACCAGCTAATTTCTACATGGTTTAAAGAGGAAAGGGTGTGACAGTCTTGGTACTTCTCTAGTCCTTTTCCTTAGATAATTTTAAATTCTAAACATTTTTATGGACCTGTAGCTGGATAATGGATCCATCTTATAACTGGAAATAAAGTATGCCATGCTCTTCAAATAATTTATCCCAAACTATTCAATATTTTTAATTACATTACTTTAATAGATAATCCTAATATTTAACTACTCGTAAGTCCATCCATAGATTTAAAAGCGCTAACAAGAAATATGTAATTCATGTAATTACTAAAGAGGCTTTAATGAAAGACACACCTTTTCTGAGGCATTTTCTGAGTAGAAAAACAAGCCAGATGAATTCAATGAAGTAGTTCTTGTTTCACTGAATTTCCTTGGAAGGCCAGAGTTTCTAAGAATTATTTGATTTTAGGTGATTCCATCTGAAAAAATTTTATCCCCTGAAAGTCAGGTTCATTTTAATTTCATATAATATATTCAGAAATTTAGGTAATGAAATATTAGTTGTAATTGCAAGTCTTATCTGTCTTTCTAGGTTATCAACCTGTCTATCTTTCTTGTACACTAATGAGAAAGAAAAGGGCAGGAAATTAATATATTTTGGACATTATCCAAGAAGAAATTAAATATTTCCAAGCCAATACAATTGTTTTAACATTGCATCATATGTTTCTTCTGCAATACAAAATGCAAGGAACAAACACACACCCTCAACTAGAAGGTGTCAAGTAAAGCCCCTTGTCATCCTAGAAGAAAGGAAAGCATTCTATTTTGTAACATGCATTGAGAGATGCAGTATATTGCCCAAGGTTATATATGCAAATTTTGTTATGATTCACAGATTAAGAATTCCTTTTACTCCTTTGAGTGGCTCACAACCAGCAGGACAAGTTCTTTCAGCCACTACCTTTTCTGAGCTTGGAGTTCTAACACAGGACAGGACAGTTGCTGCACCGTAGCAGCTACAGCACAGTTCAAGGGTTTGTTTGTTTAGTGAGAATCTCAGCTACAGCATTTATTGCCAGGTTTGTGATTTTGACAAAACTGAACAAGAAGATAACATTTGTTGGAGCTGTGGGTGCCAGAGGGAAATCAAATAAAAGTTAATAAGTGATGCACACCGCTGAAAAATATGATTACAGTCTGAAGATCTGCTGTTGTTCCTGCTGCTGCAATCAAATCTCAACCTAAAGGCAGAAAAAGCTGCAAAGGGCAACACTTTGGGAACACCACTTCGATGTTTGGTGGATGGATACATGTAAGTCAATTAGTGCCATCTATTTGCAAGACAGCACCGAAATGTTTCTGAACATAAAAATTGTATTGCACTGGAAGTGTGTCCATAAGAATGATTATGTTTCCCGGGCAAGAATGAACCAACCAAGGGTTGCAGTGTACGGTATAAAATGCATGTATGGGGCATGTGGGCACTCACAGAGGAAAGAAGTCTTACACACTGTATATGTAAGTGAGAGGTTTGTTTGTCAGGGGATTTTTTTGTTTGCTTTTCTGCAAATGTTTCCTCTTCATGTAATTAAACATACATGCAAGTGTTTAAACAGGTGACATAAACTGAGCGTTTGGTGAATAATGCTCATTTAGACCCTTTCTTTCTGATACACGGCTTGTAAATAGATTCTAGTTTATCTCTGGAGATTATGAGAGATTAAGTCTCACTTGTTGCTTTAGTAATTCCCTACATGTGTCATTCTTGCCTACAAGGTACCCATTTTGTTCTGTTTTTCAAAAGCCCATTGGTAACAAACTCAGGGTATGCTGGTAACTTGTGACAACAGCAGCATTGATAGAAAACAAGTACTTTTAAGTAGAAGATGATATTGTTTTAGGAATAGCTGTTAATAATGTTTTGTCAATTAAACAAAATGTTTTATCTATCTTGCTATTCTAATATGTCATGAATTTGCATAGCAACTCTTCAAATGTACTGACATATTTTGCACTGAAAATATATTATTGATAAGACTCATGATAAGAAGTGGCTTCTACTTTTTCAATTTTTTTCATCAATAGTTTGTTATGAGATATGTCTAAAATAGAGATCTCTTCATAATTTCAAATAGTAAATTGTCACTTTAGAAATGTAACTTTTTGTTTGCCTAAAGTAATGGAAGTGTTATAAGGAGAAAGCAATGTCTTTACTAATGTATAATGAAGAATTTCTACTTGTAATTGACAAAAAATCAGTATTATGCTGTTATTGACACATTATCTTACATGTATTGTGAGGTACTTTCATTTGCAGATCACAATGGAAAGATAAGTGACAGCTTTATGAAGGACACCTTACAGTATTTTATCTGACATTCCTCACAGTGGAATTTAATAATTATATTTTTGCTTTTTAAGATTATCAAGAAGGATTTTGAAAGTGCCTTTCACCTCCTTACAGTGAAACAAATTCACAGGAAGGAGCAGCATTGAACAAACATGATCATCTCATATGGTTCTGAAAACAAATGTCATCTGTTTGGCCTTCTCAATAATAAGATTTTGAGTCTCAATATGAAGTCTTAGCTTTGTTTTCTAAACAGTTTTAAAATATTAGAACACTTTTTTCTTTTCAATAGCATCTTGTACATCACAAATTTTATGAACTTAGTTTCTGTTTATCCACTTTTTCTCAGTGCATTCAGCTTTGGAGGAGATTAGCAACACAGTTTTCCCTTAGAGCAAGTGCAGGGTCAACAGCATTCAGTTTAGGATGGTGTGGTAAACTACTTGGGCCCTGTGGTTAAACTTTGTCTTAAAAGAGATGGTTTTGGACCAAATAAGGAGAAGCAGCCAGTAAGCAGCAGATTCTGCAGAGGGAGGGTAGTGTTTTTCACTGTGCCACTCCTGCCTATGCAGCAAGGCACCACTGCCCCACTGCAAACTTATACCCTGTACACAGAGCCCCTCTCTAGATTTTTCCAAAGAAAGACCATGCTTGCCCCAGCAGAACTCATCCTGGCGGAGGTACTGGGGTGTTCCTTGATAAACTCTCTTTTTTGCTGTGCATGCAGGTGCAGGGGGCTTAGTTTGAAACTGGGCGGAAACACTAATTAAGTGTAGGAGTTTTGGTTTGGAATATGGATCACTTATTTTCCTTATGTGAGATAAGATTTAGGAGAAAGCAAAGCAGGCACAAAACTTACAGAATATAAAGAAGTTTATTAACAGACCTAAAAGAAAGAGGAAAAAAAACTGCTGTAGTGTAAAACATTTCTTCCATGAAAACTCACAGTTCTTTAACACTGCAAGACATGGACCGTCACATGGGGTTATTAATCTTTTTAAGGACGAGTTTTGTTGGCCTGAACATGAAGGTGGTTTTTTTTTGCCACCAGTCTCTTAAAAGCCTCTCTACTTTTAAATAGCCTGGCATGGGCACTCTTCACAACCTTCACGGGCCACATGTGAATTGTCCATCCCCCCATGTACTTCAAATGGTTTAAAGAAATGCACAGTTTGTGATATTACAGTTCTTTACCACGGCATGCAAGAAGTATTTTAAGCTGCGCGCGAGAAGTGCGGCACCGCCCTCTCTTCTCCTCTGAAGCCATCCTTAGCTCCGTCCCACGTGACTCACTTTCTCTTTCTCTCTGGCTCTGAAGCCGCCATGTCACCGTTCAGGCTCCACGGTGGAGAGAGCCCCGCTCTCCCTGCGCTGCTGGCCGCACGGTATCCTCTTCAGTTCAGAGCAAAGTGTACTGGGTGCAGACAGGAGGCTCCTCTGGCTCCCTCTGGCTCAGCGTGGAGAGGAGGGGGTCCCGCCGGTCCCAAGGAGTCGCGCCGGACGGGCTCAGCCAGGTCGTAGTCCATGGCTGACCCTCGCTGTCTGCGGCTCAGGGTAGTTCCCCCTCCCAATGACCCAGGGTCTGTGCCGTGATGCTGGGAGAAGGAGCGGGGGCAGGCAGGGACCCCAGCCCAGCCCAGCGGGGCCCAGAGGCTCTGAGGCCCCCCGTACCTTCTGGCAGGCGAGCTGGAAAGGAAGGCCAATTCCCGCCTTCCCACGCGGTTTAAATATGTAAATTCGTAGAAGCGTTATTGGCCTAAAAAGTTGTCTGTCAATTCAGGGTCAACCCACTACAGCAGGTCCCCAGCCCTGGCAGACCAGGACTGTGAATTGTTACCGCAGTCACTGACCACGATCATCCACCAGATCACTGGAGCCACGGGTGCTGATCTCTATCTATCTCTTTCCCTATCTTTCTCTTACTATCTCTTCTTTCTTAAGGTAATCACAAATCCCACTACAGCTATATACACCTTTTTCCAGTTACAATTCCAGAGTTGTTAAAATAAAAACTATTGCTGTTGTTATATTGGCTATTTAGTGTTGTTTTGCTTTAATCCACTCCAAGGGATCCTTTAGTGAAGACCCTGCTGCCATGCCTCAGAGGCTGGTCACAACGGATGGGCTGGTTCCAAAGTGCGGGGTTATATGAGTTAATACAAGGTTTTCTTTTTTAAGATACCTTTGAGGACTCTCCCTTAAGGAGGTCAGTTTCTCTGGACCTTTAGGGATATCTATAGCCAAAGACACTAATTTTCTTGTTTGCTGCTTTGGAATTCTGCAATACAGCACAAGTTTTATTTGCTGCCTTGTATCCCAGGCTGCCAACACACTTTCCTTTCAGTGGGTTTGTTCAGCTAGCAGGACATCATAGGTGTCACTGCTAAGCATAGATGATTATCAGCTGACCTTGAGTGAACTCATTTGTATCTCAGACGCCTGAAATGTCTGAGAAAGAAGGAAGGCTGTCTTCTATTCCAGACATTTCATGGAGAAATTGTAGACAAACTATTGTGAAGTTCTTAATTTCTGCTGTACAGTTCTGAACCTGCACTGATGAATTCTGCAGCACCCTTGCCACTCCTTTAGCAGAATCTCCATCTACTCTCAGTCTGCACACAGAGACCACATGGGCCCCCAGCATGTGATGTGGCTTTGCACAAGTCACTGCTTTCTTCCTTTACAATGAGCAGTGAAACTGTGGTGCAGAGAGAGTTACATCATGGCTTTGCAGAGATCTAAGTGTTACCTGTAAGGAAAACTTATTTTTCTGCTGTAAAATGGGTCACAGTGGTCTACGGCTTTGTTGCTGTCAGACACCTTGTACAAGGTTATCTATTAATCCCAAATCTTATTCAGGCCAAAGGGAACCTTTCTGTTTTGGGATCTCAGTTGTGCTCAGCTGGATTTTTTAATTCCTTCTGCAATCCCAGAGAAATATTTTACAGTTTCTCTGTACCTAAAAACACTTTTATTTTACATCTATGTAAAAAAAATAAATTAGACTGCAAATTTCATAGGATGTTCTATTTCATATAAGGATGTGTCAGTAAATTGAAATACACCACCTACATAACTCTTCAAATACATGCATAATAGGTATAATAATCCAAACATCTCAAATCATATAGAAAATATACAAGAATTGCCTTTGCAGGTTTGAAGCAGATTTTAACTATGCTAAGTACTTTATCCTGGTCTTTGAATTGAATGCTTAATAGTGTCATTTTTTAATAAATGGAAATTTTTATGCATCAAAGTATTTCACTGAACCTCTGCTCATATGACCTAGCCTGCGTTAATATAGTTTGATGTCCTCCTACTATTTTGAGTATTAAAAAATTCAATGAGAGCAATTTGTTTAGTTACAGGAAAGATTTTTTCAACATTGCTATTGCTCTGGAACAATTCTCAGGTCTAAACCTTCATTCAAGGTAAAGCACGTGCACTCTGTGAAATCATATTTGCAGGGAAAGAAAAGGTGTCTGCAATGCTGCAATGGGATGGCCATGAACAAATCACTTCAGAAAAAAAATTAATTTCTCTGTTACTGATGAAGCAGGCCTAATCTTTTAGGTATGAGATATACTAAGCATTATTCCTTACTTCTGCAACTGGAGTTAATCTCTGACTTTCCCTATATGTGAAAAGTGGGAAAGACTTACCGTTAACAAAAGTTAAAATCTAATAAATTTTAAGACACAAAAAAATACTATTCCATGTCACCTCTTCAGTACAGTACTTTACAGAAAAATGAACACACTCTAAGTGGGGTTTGTGAGCAGAGTAATGGTCAATTGGCAAAATGTGATTGTACCCTGATTTTTAGATTTTCTCTCATAATCAGACATCACATAAATGCTGAATGAAAAATATGAAATTCAGCAGTTCATAACCCAGACACTGTGTGATATAAGTATTGCCAGCTTCATTTGTCATCCCTCAGGAGCTGGAGAGGTAGAATTTGTTGTGCAGCCCCAGCTCTAATGAGCAAAATCAAAACCAGCTGTGGGAAGAGATTTGCTGGCTGGGCTCAGGAGGTGCACCTGGAGTGCAGGTGGGAATGCTGTTCTTGAACTCCTCCGGGCAATGGTCAGCCAGCCAAAAACAACCTCCCTGGAGCCCAGGAAAAGTCTGCAATGGGAAGGTGTGTCCCTATTAAACATCCTCCTTGCTCTCTGTACCTGAGGAGTTCTGACAGTAAGTTCTATATTTTCTTCACAAACTCCCTGGAAAGGTATATAGAGCATGCCGGTGCTCTCAGTGATTTAATGCATTTGAAAGTGCCTCATCACTTGCTATAATCAGTAATTCAGATAACTTGGTTGGAAGTTAAAATGTGTGTGATAATGTTCTAGTCTGAAGTATATACTAGGGTTTATTTTCTTTCTTTGTCATAGTAGTTTTTCTTCCCTCACACAGTGATAAGCAATGATAAAATCCAATTATTAAGTTGGGAGCACTATTGTAAGAAATGATAAGAGTAGCTTGTTTCTAAATGTTTTGTCCTTTTCCTAGTAAATTGAATTTTGACAGTGAAAAATTGACATTTTATGAAATTGAGTTTTGGCCAGATCTGATATGCTCACTGAATGAGATGGGAGAAATATGTTTAATGCATTAACTGTTAGATAGCTTCTTTTCATTTAATATTTGTCAACAAATATGTATTTAATTAGCAGGAAGAGACGAGTTACTAGATTTTTGGAGGGAACAACGTGTCCTAAGGCTGCAGTCTAACGTTCTATTGAAAGGCATAGTTAACATTTTGAATGTAAAGAAAATCCAAACCTTATATGTATGGTTTAAAGGATATATTATCTATAATAAAATATCATTAAAATTATGCATATTGTATATGTGTTAAAATACTGTGTATGCAGCTGTTAATTGTATAGTTCACCAGTCTTTTAAATTGAAGACAAATAACCTTGATGTGTAGCCTTTACAGATAAATACTTTTATGAGATACTTAAAATTAATTATTCCATCTGGAGTACAAATTTGTTGTATAGTCACTGTCCATACCATACAATGAGACAACACAAAATATAGATTAAACTAGTGGTGGGTAAGTCTCCAAATCTTCGAACTTTTGGGTCTGAAAATCTGCACAGAAAATACTGTGAGAATTGTCTGTGGCATTTCAGTGTGTTGCATCCAGTCATAGCTGGATCATGGCAGAACCAAGACATAAAACTTTTACAACATAAATAAAATAGAAAAAAAAATAGGGCATTTTCCTATTTACTGCAACAAAACATTTTGCAAGTCATTTCAGTGAGAGGGAGGGATGTACCTTTGTTTGACCAGAATCATTCAATTAATTCTCATAAAGATAAATTTGGGTTCTAATGTCTGCTGCTACATTGCCATTGTTAGTAAATGCATACCTGTACCTACAGAAAAAGAAAGAACACATCAGTGTTATTGTTTTGTGCATCACTTATAATCTAGATGCAGCAGAATGTCCAATAGAGGAGAAGCAGTAATGGATTTTGCAATAGTCAAAATTTTGGGAAGTCACTCCATAAATTAGCTACATCCTGATAATTTTATTTCACACAGTCTATAGACTATATAATAAATATGTTTCAAAGCTTAGACATCTGTTGCAAATTTACAGACATGAGGTAGTTTGCCAAACTACCCAAGAGAGACCCGAGCACACCTGCTCAAACAAGTTGGAAGCATTACAAACGCACAAACTTGACCTAGGCTTTATGAAACAACAACACTGGTTGCAAAATGCTAAAAAAAAGTAATTCCAGCTATGGAATTTGCAATTTATTGATGGATGAACACATCTGCTGATTTAATATTCATAACCTTTGCCAAGTAAATTATGCTCCTTTACAGAAGCTTATTTCCAAAAATGACAAGTTTATAAAGAGTCCCTCATGTTTTGGTTTTTTTAGTAGAATAACAATTCCAATACTACATGGCACACCCCAATGAATTTGTTGAACAGGATAGTACTGTAGGAGAGAAAAACAGCAAGATGAGCTTAATGAACTAGAAAATACCAGCTGAAGAAAACAGGATTCAGTGTTGGCTGAATTCCCACTGGATCAAGCTCTGTGTGAAGGGACAGCCACACTGGGGAATAAGATCTCCTGTCTAATCTAGTCTCTCGTAATGGGACCTCTATTATCTGCTCTAATGAAAGATGTGTCTGCGCAGTGTTTTGCAGGCAGATGTGAATTTGCTCTGCCAGTTTGCTAACCTGCCTGGAAGCTGTGTGTGTCAGACAATGAACCTTAGCTAATGTACATTGTTTCTCATAGGGGCTTATTAGCTCAGCTTTGATGCTATCTAGTGTACCTACTTTTTTCCTGATTTGGAAGTGGCTGGCTTCCAACTGGCTTCAAGTGTGGGCAGTTGCCATCACCGTGTTCAACTGCATCTGTGCTTGACATGCAGTGCAGATGTACTTGCAGAATTCCAGAAAAAGAGATAGCATTACCATGAAAAATAGAATTTGATGCCTTACTAACAAACTGGAAAAAAGCCCATGAGAAGTTTAATTTGGGTGATGAACACAACGTGAGGTATGTATTGCCAAAGAAGAAAAGCTTTATATGAGAATAGATTCTCAAGTAGCAAAAAATTGGAAGTTCTGGGAATATTCGTTTAGCTTAGGAAGTGAGATGACAGACATAAAAACATGTCATAAAACGTGTTTCTTGAGTAGAAAAAAGACTTTTATTTCACTAAGGTCTACCAGGCTAAGTCTCTGTGTCTTCTGCATGAACATGAAGGCCTGAAGATGGAGTAATATTAAAGGAAAATGCTTGATTTTCAAACAGAGTCCTGAATGAAAGATCATAGATTTTTCTCTACAAGATGAATTTCTATGGCAAACGTAGAGGGTACATGTAAGGACTCACAATTACATTTTGAAGATTTTTCTATTGTCAAAGGCCATGAGGCTATGGAAATTTGCTGTACCTTACTGCTGGGGCAGCTCAAATCTCTGGGGTGGAATCCATAAGACAAAGCATTAGTAAATTACCAATTTACCAACCAACTCAGGTTGTCTAATTTTTTTACCAGCTTAGCTGGTAATGTACAATGGGACAGTACAATGTTTTTGCTTAGCATAAAGTAAAAAGAAAAAAAATATTCAGAACAAAAAAAAGTTAATGGCACTGCTTTGCAAAGCAGCAGAAGAAATACAGTTTATTGTTCCTACTGATTGTAATTTTTTCAATGTCTCTTTGTGGGGATTTCAAGCAAAAGTAAACTGTTTTTGTTCCCAGAGGAATGCATCCTGCCTCCTTGTGTGTAGAGCTAATGGCCAATCATGCTTCTGGAAGTTCAAACAGAGCCAAACCTCCAGTCTACACTCTGCCTTTGGCCTACATCATGTGTAATTTTTTTTTTTTTAATTAAATTTCCCTTCTTCCTTCAAAAACATTCCAGTCTCATTTTGGAACAGTCTGAACAGATGGAATGATGCAGTACAGAAAAGCAGTAGTAAACTCAGACAAAATAATCCAAGAAAGTGATTAAAAAAAGTGTCTCCATCCACTATGATACTTGAAAAGTATCGTAAGTCTGAGTTAGTCCTCAGGAGAACACTGATGTTTATGGCAGCTAGGAAACTAAAAAAACCATAAAATATGGTCAATATAAAGGGGGAAAAATAGATATTGACAATTAAGGTATTTCGGAAATGTTATAAGAATTTTATCTTTTTTTTTCTTTTTTCTAGTCTTGGTGCCCTATTTTTGAAAAATAACATGGTTCAATCAGTTACCATGAGAAAAATCTTGATTATTCCTTGTTTTACATTACACAGCAGCTTCCAATCAGACACAGGGTAGGATGTGCATATAAGTATGAGAAATGAGGGAGAATGCAGGTGGGCAAATAGTCAAAAAAAGAGGGAAAAAAAAGTATAATGCTAATGATAGAATGTATGTGTTCTTGTGGTAGTGGTAAGAAAGAAAGAACTGGAAGTTTTTGCTTCATTTTATATTAGAGGAAAAGATCATGATGGATGAAAAGCCAGACATAAGCTGGCAAAGTGCAATTGCAGACCAGAAACCCCCCGTGTGCTGGGCTGCACCCAAAGCCCCGTGGGCAGCAGGGCAGGGAGGGGATTCTGCCCCTCTGCCCCGCTCTGCTGAGACCCCACCTGCAGTGCTGCATCCAGCTCTGGGGTCCCAGCACAGCAAGGACAGGGACCTGTTGGAGCCAGGCCAGAGGAGGCTACCAAGATGATCAGAGGGATGGAGCACCTCCCCCATGAAGGCTGAGAGAGTTGGGGATTAATCAACCTGGAGAAGACAAGGCTCTGGGGAAACCTTAGAGCCCCTTCCATTACCTGAAGGAGCTACAAGAAAGTCAGAGAGTGACTTTTCACCAGGATCTGGGCAAGGCCAGGTGATCAGATTGATGGGGCACGGGGTAATGACTTTAAACTAAAAGAGGGTCAGTTTAGATTGGCCATTAGGAAGAAATTATTTACAAAGAGGGTGGTGAGACACTGGAGAAGGTTGCCCAGAGAGGCCCCATTCCTGGAAACATTCAAGTTCATGTTGGATCGGGCTCTGAGGAACCTGATTTGGTTGAAGATGTTCCTGATCATTGCACGGTGTGGGAACTAGATGATCTTTAAGGTCTCTTCCAACACAAACCATTCTATGATCATGTTAACAAGCACAGTACGTTGAAAGAAAAAATATGTTTTTCCATCTGTGTCGTGTGAATGGAGATTGGAACCCTCAGGTTATCCTAATTTCTGTAAAAGAGGATAAAAATAGAGATTATTTTTTTTATAGTTCACCAAGTAGTAAGGAAGCAAGGTATATTCCAGAATCATCTATTTCCAAGGACAGATAGAAGTTTAAGGAATATTCCCTGACACACATACTTGAAGGTTGTCTCTGTTACGTCCAAGGCGCATAAAGAAAACGACACAGAGTCCAGGCTTATGAACAAGTGGAAGCCGAAGCTTCTTTCTTAATAATTTTCTGACTACTATATAGGATAGATCGCAAAAAATGTGTTGAGTGGCAATAGGTAATTGGTTCCTCGGCCATCCACCCCTTGAGAGGATTGGCCAAGTCTTAAGATACCTATTCCAAAATATTTTCAAAGTCAAAGCCATAACAATCTTGCAAAACAGCTTGCGGGTGCAAGAAGTTTATGAAACTGCGACCTTGTTTAAAATAGATTACATAGGAAAGACAGTCTTCTCACAGAATATTGAGAAAAGGCTGAAGAATTTCTCTGCTTCTAGCTTTTTAGCACCTACAGAAGGTCATAAATACAGTTACAGTTTATTGTAAAGTGTCTTCTATTATATCAGACTCTGGCTATATGAAATATTTTTCTGCTTTTACATTCCCTCTAGGAAGCAACTTCTGGGAATGAATGAAAATTTGGGGTTTTGTCATGGTGATTTAAGGACTATCTCTGTACTATCTGTCTGTCAGGTTTGTTTTTCCTTCTTCAATCTAATCAGAGTGCTATAACTGAACTATCAAAAGTTGTCTTTGAACTGATGTTCCTGCTCCCTTATCATCGGGCTTTCCTGATTTTAAGAAGCTACTCTTTGGTGAGTTTATCAATCTATTGGCACCTGCCTCTTCCTGTTTTACTCTTGCTGTTCTGCAAGTTTGACTTCTAAGGTTTTCAGTTTTTGAGGAAGTGTTCCAAAAGCCCATTATAGACAATATTTCAATAAATGCCTTTAATACAGAAGTAAGTTTTGAATAATTGCTACTAGTTCTCTCTGCTCCAAAATCTTTATGCTTTCCTTTCTAGTTTTTAATTTTGTCCTTTTTTTCTCAGACCCTTGAAGGAAACAAATATTTTTAAAGGGTAGCATGCTTTTCCTAAAGAAAAAAAAATAAGTAGCTGGCTAGGAGTTCTATTCATAAATTGTCTGTTTTGCATGTTGCCACCTGTTTTTTTTTCTCATTTCTCAGATGTGTTTCAGATTTCACGATAATTAATTGTGAATACTGTGTCTGTACTTATGTGATGCTGCTGCTCATTTGGCTTTTCATTTTCTGTGGTGATGGCTGGATAGAACATTAATTCTGTTCAGTGCATGAGACTTATTTCTTACTCCTAGTGCCAGTTAATGAGTAAATGAGACACTTCTAGTTACCCTTTAATGCTGTTAAGATATCTGATGTGTTGGCACAAGCTCAAAACAAATGACCCATTTCTCATTGCTAGATGTTTAAAATCCACATGTAAGGTTCTTTTATATCTTAAGTAATTTTGTGTTTTGACATGTAAAATGTGTTCTGACAATGAAATATTAAATCAGTAATCAACTAATTCAAACAAATCTCTTACCTGTGAGACAGCAATAAAGTACTTTTTGTGTATTGCCTCCAATTAAAAGAACTTTATGTACCATACTTCACACAGAATGTATTCTTTTACACTTTGGCACTCTTAAGTACAGCTACAAAAGTTAATATAACATAAAAACCAAAATTAGCTGAATGAAGAAAAGTTTTCAATTGAGAATTGAATATTAAATTGAATTTACTCTTGAGAGGGAAGAGATGTTGAGGACCCCTCATCTTCCTTCTCCACTTCAGTGGTAATACTGGTACTGGGTTTCTTGGCAGCACTATGGCTCCTTCTGGGCTGCAGAAAACCCCAAATTCACTAAGGACGAAAAGGAAAACACTAAAACATCTCCATGAATGAGACATTGGTCAAAGCCACCCCAGCATGCAAGGTCCTTGTGGAGAATGGTAAGAGATGCTTCTGTGTTCCCTTATGTAATAGATCCAAGTCTGGAGTAGCTGGGTATTTAATGCACTGATTGAAAGAAAGGCTCATAGTATGAGTGAAAATAACTGGTGAAATGATATAATAAAATTGAGACTATGTACGACACAAGAATGAATGGAAGGATGTACTAGTTTGGAAACAAACCAGTGGGAGGCACTAAGTCAGAATAACAATTTAATAGGGAAATCAAAAAAATAAAGGCAGAAAACAGTGGGTTAAACTGACAGAGTCAGGATACAACCTGACACCCTGTTGATCAGGGTGGCAATAGCAGTCCAATAAGATGGTGGCTGCAGTCTTCCTGAAGTGGTGGATGTGGCTCTGTCGAAGCGGTGGTCCGGTCGAAGGGTCTGCTCTTCCTCAGAAGGTCCAGTGGTGGCTATGTAGTTCCTGTCCTCTGGGAATCCAGTGGAAAGGTTGTCTCTGGTGTTCAGAATCTCAGATTATATCCAGGATGGAATGCTTGGTGCCTCCTTCTGGCTGGAGCATCTCACAATGGGATGATGAGTCATGAGGCAAGGTGTTGATTGGGCTCATTAACAGAAGATAGTCCGGAGGGAGGAGGCCAGGAAACACTGTCCCACCTGGTTTCAACAGCTCGTGAGGATGGTAATAGAATACACTGCAACCCAGGACAAAGGAAGATAGAAAAATAATGTGAGAAATGTAGTTTTAATTAGCATAACCTGTTTCCCAGATTGTTGCAGTGCTCTAAATAATGGAATCACAGAATCCTTTATGTTGGAAGGGACCTCAAAGATCATCTTGTTCCAGGCCCCCTGCCATGGGCAAGGATGTCTTTCACTAGACCAGGTTGCTAAGAATCCCATCCAACCTGGCCTTGAGCACTTCCAGGGGTAGGGCATCAACTTCCCTGGGAAACCTGTTCCAGGGCCTCACCACCCTCACAGTAAAGGTTTTTTTCCTAATATCCAATCTAACCCTACTCTCTGTCAGTCTGAAGCCATTCCCCGTTGTTCTGTCACTACAAACCCTTGTAAATAGTCTCTTTCCATCTTTTTTGTCAGCTTCCTTCAGGTACTGGAAGGCTGCAGTGATAAAGGATTCGCTGCAGCTATAATTTTGTAGCTTTAATGCTGACGCCGATGCATTTGTAGCCATTTTTGATATAGCAGCTGGTGCAACAACTGGGAGCTGTCCCACTTCCTGGCCCTTAATTCCACACTGCTGATTCAGGCAGACTAAAGGTATCCTCACTGATGCGGTAAACATGTGTTCTGCTCTTCAGAGCAGAGTTAGTACTTAGACTGAAATATGAACGGGAGAGGGAAAAGTGCAAGCAGGAATCACCACAATGTCAAGCTAATCAAGGTTACAGTCTTCTGATAAAAGAGCTAGTGAGTTGAAAATAACCTTGGTGTGAGCTAGTCAATTTTTTAAAGCCAGGGTTTATCCCTCTTATCCAGTGATGTGTTCATGTACCAACAGGAACAGAATAGAAAGAACCAGCCAAACAAATTATATGAGCCCTGTATCTTCCTCTACTGCAGGTAGGCAAAGCCAGCTGAATGTTAACATGAAATATAGTTCACCCCTATGCAGCTTGCTGGGTGCATTTCTGAGGAACAGAACACCATCTGCACTACACTATGGAGAACACAGAATACAATTTACATCACCCAGGGCTTCTGAGCAGCTTCAGTTTTGTTATCAGTGCTCATCTTTACACAGAAATCTGTAGTAAACCCGTGAAAGATAGAGAGTGACAGATAGAGAGTGACAGTGGATTGATTTATTTATTTGGCATAGTTTTAGTTCATTTCAAACTTGTTTCTAAATTTAGTTTTTGAACATTTAAATGAGTCCTATTAAGGATATAAGATGTAGCAGTAAGCTTGAAATTTCAGCAGTCTTCATGTAATACCTAAATAGCATGAGCATACTATGGTATGAATTTACCTGATACTTTTTTGCTCTCTAGAGACATCTGCTGAGTTTACTTCGTATAACCTTCACTTTGTGAAGAGCAATCGTTTGAAACCTCATCTTGAAATGTCTAAAGTCTTCTGTTATTATCTCCATCTTCTTCTCTATGTTAAGAGCTAATGATTTCTTAGAAGTATTTGTCCAGTTTCATCTAAGAAGTGTGATGAATTGGACATTTGCTGGCTGCCACATGCCCACTGAGCTGTTTTCCTTCTCTTTCTCTTTTTCCTCAACAGGGCAGGGGGAGAAAATAAAGTGAAAAACTTGTGAGTCAGCAGAAAGACAGGGAGGTCCCTTTCCTGTTATTACCATCATGGGCAAAATAGATTTGACTTGGGGAAATTAATTTGGTTTTGCTAATTAAAAATAGAGTACGATAGTGACAAAGACATACAAAATTGAAAGTACCTAATTCCTCCCTCTTCTCCTCTTTTTCCCAGACCCAGCTTCACTCCTTCATTCCTGACTCCTTTACCTCCTCACTCTGCCCTTAGCTGTGAAGGATGGTGGGTTTGGGAGTTGTGATCAATCCATGTCAGTTCCTGTCTGCTACTCCTTTCTCTTCACACCTTCCCCCTTTGCCTGCAGGGGTCCTTCCACAGGCTTCAATCCTTCAGGATAAACCTCCTCCACTGAGGTTTCTTCCCGGGGGCTACAGTTCTTCAAGAGCTGCTCCAGTGTGGGCTCTTCTCCAGGGAAGTTTCCTTCAAGGAAAAACCACCTGCTCCAGTGTGAGGTCCTCCATGGATATCTGTTGTGGCTTGGGCTCTGCCAACGGCTGCAATTATTTTCAGTAATTTTTTGTGGTTTACTTTTGTGTACATGAAAGATAATATTAATTAAAATATCTATAAACCTCTTCTTTCCTCAGCTCACTAGTTCCATCACTGGAGAATGCCTGTGGATCTTCTCAAAGCACTGTCCAAGTACAACTGGCTTGGGATAGTGGACAGGTGTAGTGAGAGGATTAAAATACGCTCTGGCTAGAGAATTGCCAATCCCAAATTTGTATGAGTGAGAATATCAGATTATGAATTTCCTGTAACATTGGGATTCTTTTAAAATTACAATTTTATAGACCTAGGGTTGGAGTAGATAAAAGTCCAGACTTTCCAGCTAAATTTAAGATTAAGAAAAAAATCAGCAGCATCTTGGAATAGTGACAATGCATTGCTTTTTGGCTTAATTGTGAAAGAATTTACTGATTCAGAAAAATGATAATCAAGTATAATTAATATTTTTTATGACTCTAGGTTAATCTAAATATTGTATTGCACAATCATTCTAGTGTTTTTATTTAAATAGCCCCAACACATTTATTCAAAGCCTTTTATTTTTCATGTATCCCTTCTATGCCTTGAAGTTGTCCATAGCTCACTTTGGGCGTGCACCGATCTCTGCTGTCTGTGACCTGAGGGAACATCGGGAGCTGTCAGGGCAGGTTTAGGTTGGATATTAGAATAAGCTTCTTCACCCAGAGGGTGAAGAACCTGGAACAGGCTCCCCAGGGCAGTGGTTACAGCACCAGCCTGACGGAGTTCAAGAAGGGTTTGGACAACTTTCCCTAGGACATGGCGGAATTCTTTGAGTGTCCTGTGCAAGGCCAGGTGTTGGACTTTGATGATTCTTGTGTGTCTCTTCCAACTCAAGATGTTATATAGTTCTATGAACTTCCAGAGCATTTATTTATAGAGATATTTATGTATTTCTCATGAACATTTCTGTAATCTTGGAGAAAAAATGTCATTCTCTGAATATAGCTTTATGTCTTCTTGCACATCTACCACATTAAACGTAATATATTCCTTCAAAAGAAAGTGCATTTACTTACTCAGATTGTTCCATCCACATGCTTAATTTAAGTGATGGACACAGATTGAAAAATATATTCCAACTTCTACTCAGAATAATTCAATAGCTAGCAGATATCACACGTGTGACACTGCTGGGGACATGTCTCAGTAGGGACATGTCTGTACATTTGTAAATTAATGTGCCAAGGTATTTGAATGCTGATTTGGGATGTTATGGAGGGACTTCATTTAAGAAAAGAAAAAAAAAACCAAACCCACACATCAGGAGAAATGATTCAAGTACTATATGCGTCATGCTAGTTTAAAGAGAAATCACATCCATTTCCTTTGGGCAAATTACAGCGAGATTTCGACACACTAAAAAAAAACAAAAACATACAAATATGAATAGTGGATTTCACTCATAGTGAATTCTGTATATAAAAATTTAGCTCAAAGTCAGGCATAGAGAAACAACTGTTTCACTACAGTGCAGCACCGGGTATTAGAACTGAAATGACAGACTACAGTAATGTAATTTTTCAAATCTTTGGCTAGAACTGAATATTCATTTGGCAAAATTTCATTAAAATCTCTTACGTCTTTTATATTTTGCCTGAGGAGAATAAATAGTGAAGTTTTGAGAGAGACAAGTAGTATATAAGCTCAAGTTTTACCCTAGGCTTTGAAATATTACTGAAATGGCATAACTTTATCCATTTATATATTTTAATTTATAAATTACAATTATTCTGCATAAATGAGTGCATTTAAAATATGTTAATTGAATTGAATTTGTATCTGACTCTTATTCTCTGAGCCACTGGAGACAGTTCTGGTCTTGCTGTCCATTAAGGAAAAGTCTCATCATGGTTCTACAGAAGCACATTTGCATGATGCAAGGAATTATTCCTCAATATAATGCAGCTAGATTTCATGTCTGTGTCCTCCAGCATCTTGAAATACAAAAGCTTCAGTGAAACATGGTCAATTAGAAGGTTTAGCCAAAGTTTCTGTTGCAGTCTGGCCATCTCCCATTGGTAGTCCTGGAAGTCATAATCGTAGAAATGTTGGTTGAAGAAGCTTTGCCCTATCCCATCTGCACCTCTCCCAGTTGAATTAGTGGCTACTTCCCCTTGTTTTATGGGATGTCACTTTGAAGAAACATTTGATTCCATCAACTCTGTGACTCCCTTCAGGAGGAAATAGGCTTCCCTTAAATCAGTTTGAATCTCTTTGCAAACCCAACACGCTTGACCTCCATGCACTAGGAATGTGCTCTAGTCCTCCTACCATATTTTTCATTGATTTTAAATAACATTAAGAGCTTCAGTGACCCTTGTAATGTCAGATTTTACTAGGGACATAATAGGCAATCCCCATAGAAAGGTTATCTGATCTGTGTTAGTGTATTTATTCACAGAGTGCCAGAAAAAAACCACAGAGCACAAAGACTCAGATGGTAGCCCAGGAAGATATTCTCACCCATAGCATGAAAATTATTTCAACATTAAAAAAAAGCACCTCTTAATGATCAATTTGTGAAAAGTTATAAAGTGTATAGAACTACACGGTAAACCATAAAGAAATCCATCTTTGAACAGTTGTTTTTAACCAGCTCACAGACATTGATACTAACTAAAGTGAGTATTCAAAGTATTTATTATTGCAAATTAGAATGGAAGAAGTAAGAAATTTGTAAAATTATGAAAGAAAGATCAAAAAAGGATGGTATTTTAAAGTCTTATTTATAATTATGTTTTCTATATATCTGAAAATTATTAGTTTGTACTGATTATTCAATTTGAATTAAATAAATAGTGGTGAAGATTTTTTGCACACTGTGCTGAATAAAGAAAAGAAACTAATTGTATAGACAGTTTAACAGAAGTATAGATTGCAAATTGTTTTCACAGGTGTATGATAGAGTCCTGATCTTAAGGTATTAACTGTTTTTAAGGATAATCATAAATAATCAAATTAGGAGACAAATTGTAAGGCACCTCAGAGGGAGCTGAAATTCTTATGGCTCAAGCGGTCAAACGTAAGTGATATGAAATCCTTTTCAGTAAATGGGATCAAAGTTTTATCAAATATTAACTCAAATCTTTTTTGTAAACTAGAGCTAGCTAAACACTTTTGAAGAAATAGTTTTTCATTCACTTTCCTCTTTCTGATCAAAATGATTCCAATGAATGCAAATACTGTATATAAGGGCTTGAAACAACCCTACTTAGAAATACAGTTTGTCCATCTATTCATTATTACTTCATTTCTTTTGTATTTGATGTGCCAAAATCATGCGGTCCTGTTTATGCTTGTCAATTTCCTGAAACGGTTGAGATGAGAATAAGTATTTATGAATAGAAAATATCTCAATTTGCATATCAATGTCGTTATTTGTACAGAATAGAGCTATTCTCCGTGTGCTTGGGTAAAAAATCACTGTACTCATCAGTGTCTTGTGTCTACCTGCCAACCAATGAGGCATATAAATGACTCAACAAGTACAGAAAACTGAATTACCCTATGATTAACAACTGACTCAGAGGCAGGATAAGAGGGCATGAGACTTCCTCTCCCCTCAGTTTCCCTTTTGCCATAATTTCCATATTTGAGATCGAGCAGTGCAAAGAGCAGAAACCACCTGCTAAGGTCAGATCAGAGATTACTATTTCTGAGCCTTTTTGCAGTTCCCCCATTTTCTCTGCTTAGACATGTAGGATCTCCCTTCTTGGGGGTTTTGGATGGAGTGACAACTCCAGTTGTCTGTGGCAGTGGAAACCTTGGAAGCAGGGCTGCGCTTCAGAAAAAAAAAGAATAAAGAGCAATCTGTGAATTGACTGTTGCTTTAGGTTCAGTAGAATTGAACCAGAATTAATAGCTTTCAGCATGCACAGGAATTGAATATTCACAAATGTGAAATAGTTGTTTTGGTTATACCTTGTGAGTAGGGTACTTAAGGATTGAGTAAAAAATGAGCTGCAGCTGGTCCACACTTGGGAGATGTTTCGCTTGCTGTGCTTTGGATAACGATGGATGTGATGCTTCACTGGAGACAGAAAGGCTGGGTCATTTGTGAACTGGAGGCTTCCTGAGGAACAAGAAATTCTCATGAGATTATCCTTGTCTCACTCTAGTCTATATCTAGAATGAGATAAGGATAATCTTGCCAGAAAATCTTACATCTTATTTTTGTAAAATAAGGCTTTTAATGTCATATGTGCAAATATTCATTGGAATGTCCTAAGAGGAAAGAAAACCATACCTGCTATCTGTGGAATTACGGTTTTAGTAGATAACAAGGAATCTGATTTGGCAATGAACCTGCCACTCTGTAATTCAAAGAGCTCTGATTTACACATGCTCATGTCTTTGCACAATTATTTACAAGGTAGCGGGGAGGGGTAGATTTAAAAGAAACCTTTTTAACCATGGGTGTGTACACCAGCCAATATAATTAAGAAATATGGAGATGATAATAAGGTTCCTTCACAAAGATTAGTATTTCTTTACAAAGATTCTACATTTTAAAATGATTTGCTCTTCAAAAACTACAAATTATTACCAATGGGGAAATAATATTAGCGGAAATAACACTTGCACTCTCACCTAAAATTCAATTTCGTGTCTAATAGGCTAAAATGGGAGACATTACTTTAAATATACAGTATGAATAAAAGCATGCTAAGAATGGTTTTAAGAGCTTTTCAATTCGCTCTACAAACTGCCATGGTAAAGTTCATATGAGATATTCTATTTCTAGCAACCTTTGCTCTTAGTAAACCAGCCTAGAAATAAGAAAGTCTCCATACAGTAATTATGCATATTTAGGATTTTGAGAAGATTATTCCATAATTACTAAGTTTAGGAATCATGCAGTAGGTTGACCTTCAAGAGTACGGGTTTTTTAACCATTGTATTACAAAAAATTTAGCTCTATAATATCGCTGCTGACAAAAAGGAGCAAAGTGACTGTGTACATGTGTGCACGTACACACACATGCACACTATGATATACGTGTGTAGCATGTACACTAATGATCAACCCTGTTTTCCTTTCAAAATACAGCATGCAACTACAAGACAAAACCAGTATTAATTCAAACAGTCTTTTTCATTGCCTGGAGACTGGACAAATAATTTAGAAAATAAAGAAAAACAGAAGCCGTATAATATAGGTTGGTTTTTAGAAGGACATTTCTTCTGGATGCACTTGGATTATGCATCCATTTCCTTTACCTTTATCCTAAATTTAAGGACCTTCATAGTTTGAAATCAAAAACTGGTTCTCCAGTTGGGTGCAGCTTATTTTTCTTTTTACCCTTTCAAAATTGAAAGTCAGAATTAGTTTTAGAACTCAGTTTTTCTCATATAAGAAAAGCATCTTTTGATCTGATTATTTCTATTAGCTCAGGAACTTCTGAGGCATTCAGATCTCAGTGTCTCACTTCTTGAACTATGTAATGCCCTCTTTCTGGAAGATGCTTTCTCTTGCCTTTTCTTTATTCACTTTCAGTAGCTGCTTGGATGTTTTCCTCATTAGAGAGATTAATTCATACCAGGGAAAGCTTAATTTCTGTTACATTTAAGGAATCTGTTCCTTCTCCCCAGCCCGACCTCACTGGCACTGCAGAAAGCTGGGCCCTCACTTTCACTGCTCAATTTCTTCTCTCATTTGTCAAGCCCAAGTGTTGTGGTGAGAACTGACTGGAATCCAGCCTTACCTCTTTAGATTTGAGGGAGGCGGAACACTGATTGAAACAATAAACGCCTGTGAGTCAGATGGACTGTGCAGGAATTAGTTTAAACCTGTGGGTGAGATGGATTAAACTAAAATACTTAATTACAGAAATAAGGTAAAAATGCATGCAGAGTCACTCACCATGGCTTAGCAGACAAGTGGATTTTCAATAAGTTATAGGCATGGATATTTTGGTTTGGTGTCCATCCGCTTGAGCTAAGTAAATATTTGGAAATATACCAATGGTTCAGCTGCTCTGAAAACATTTTTATTTTGAAAAAAAGTGTGGTTTTTTTTTTCTTTTCTGTTTAGTTTCTGTAAATTGTTGTTATGAGTAAAGGTATTTATGAAAAAGTAACATTCTGGCATCAAGAGAAAAAAACCCCAAATTTCTCATTTTTAT
>VZTI01003083.1:98494-234438 GCA_013397865.1 Struthidea cinerea | reverse complement strand
GGGGAACATGCCAAAAATATGTAATCCTCATAGTAGAAAAAAACAATAGAAGAGGACAATGGTATGCTAGGACTCACTGCAAAAGGCAGAAAAAAACCAGTCTGTATTATAGAAGTAAGAAGAATCCCAAAAGTCCATTGAATTGCAAGTGAAAAAATAATGAAAAGAGTATGTTACAATATGCTACAAATACTGTAACAGGTGATTACTGCATGCAGTTATTGGTGGTGTAATTTTTCTGCTAAAAGAACAGATGAACTAGTATGATGACATCCAGCTACATAATGTTATAAATATCAAAAGCGGAGTTTGAGAATAATAAAAATGCTACTTTGTAAGTACATAAAACAAGCCCACATAGAGGTTTACAATAAATGAAGTTCCATATAGTGAGTTCAAAAAGGAAGGTAAAACAAATCTGTAGACTTCACAGGGCCAAATGCTGGTATGTTGCAGAGGTGCCTGCATGGAGTGTGGTTAACACCAAAACCACATAGGGTAGCTTTAATATATGCATTTGGTTGGATTTCTTTCTCTCTTCAGAGGTATCACTTTGAAGAGACAGAAGATTTATCATTTTTAATTGAGTGTTTTTAGGTAGGGCAAAGGGAGAAGAGGAACAAGTATTCAAACTTGTGAGCAACATAGTTCCTCCCATAACCTACACATTATTAATTTTTAAAAAGGTATTTTTTAGTTTTCAGGGAAAAAAATGCTAGAAAATATATTCTGTTCAAATGAGCATAGCAAAAAGATCATTCAGGAAAGACCAATGCTCGTCCCATCATGCTATTTGAAATGTTTATAAGAGTAGAGCTAGTCAGAATACTGCTTTAATTTATAGAAATAATAAATTATAAGTCTCTGAAATTCTTTTGGAGAAATAACTTGTTTTCTATGCTTTATAAAATATGCATTGTATTCTTCTATTTGTCACCTACTGTAAAACTGATCATGGCATACAAATATAAAAGATGGAAAATGTTTTTTTCTTTCTAAATACACCATAAATCTGGTTCTATACCATAGGTTTGATATTTCTCATTTCAGAAGTATACCACTGTATTTCATCTGATTGGTTTTTTATTCAAGTCTGTCTTATTCAGCAGTTGCCCCTCCTACTTTTCAAATGCATTTCTTCACCTCTAGGTGTCTGGTAAATGAGAAATTTCTGTTTTATCACTACCTAATCTTGAAAAGCCTGACTTTTAACCTTGTAGAATGAGATTCTTAATGGATGGCTTCAGTGCATAAAAATTAATGTAAGTCTTCAAGCTCTGAGACACAGAAGAAAACACTTTCTGCAGCAAACATAGTCTGGAGACACATAAAAATTCAATGTAATCATAGAATGATTCGCATTGAAAGCAACCTCATCTAATCCCATCCCCCCTTCCACCGACAGGGACACCTTCCACTCACCAGACTGCTCCAAGCTGATCTTGAACACCTACAGGGCATGGGCCACTAAAATCTTCTCTGGGAAACCTGTTCCAGTACCCCACGACCCTCACAGGGAAGAATTTTTTCCTAATATCCAAGATAAACCAGCATTCTTTTAATTTGAAGCCATTCCCCCTTGTCTTATCACTATATGCCCTTGTAAAAGTCACTCTCCATCTCTTCTTTAAGGTCTCCTTTAGGTACTGGAAATGGCTGTAAGGTCTCCCCAGAGGCTTCTCTTTTCCAGGTTGAACAGCCCCAACTCTTTCAGCTTGCCTTTGTGGAGAACTGCTCTGATGATTTTTATGGCCTCCTCTTGACTTACTCCAACAGGTCCATGTCCTTTTTTTCTTGGGGGCCCCAGAGATGAACACAGCACTCCAGGTGGGGTCTCCTGAGAGNACAGCACTCCAGGTGGGGTCTCATGAGAGTTGAGTAGAGGGGCAGAACCCTGTCCCTTGACCACCTGTTCACAGTCCTTTGGATGCAGCCCAGGACAGGATTGTCTTTCTGGGCTGTGAGCACATATTGCCAGCTCATGTTCAGCCTCTTGTCTGCCAACACACCCAAGTATTTCTCCTCAGGGCTGATCCCAGTTCATTTTCTACCCAGCCTGTATTTGTGCTTGGGATTGCCCTCACCCAGGTGCAGAACCTTTCACTTGGCCTTGTTGAACTTCATGAGGTTCACACAGACTCATCCCTCCACCTGTCCAGGTTCCCCTGGATCCATCCCTTCCCTCCAGGGTGTTGACCCCACCACACAGCTTGGTGTCATCACAAAACCTGCTGAGGGTTCTTTGATCCCACTGTCCATGTTACCCAAAAAATATGTCTACGTAAAGATATTAATTTTCCATAGAAATAAGAGACAAATTCAGAGAATAGTGGAGGTTATGTCACAAGTGCCACTTGTCAATAATTGAAATGCTTTTGTGTCAGGTTCAGTCACTCTGTTTAGTGACTTCTATGGAATGGATGAATTGCCACCATCAGACAGCAGCATACCAAATGAGGAACTTCATACATCAGTTGTCACAGATTTATAATGCAAGAAAGTACAGTTATTCTGGAAATAATTTTTCTGTGAGTAAATATGGAAAAGTTTAAGTAAAATACAAAAGATACAGAGTACACCATTAAATTTCACTTGCAAATTTATTTCCTTAGGTATTCATAAGACAATGAATGTGTACATCTAAAATTTTGGATCCGTCTTAAAAATCCAATTATTCAAACCCATGTACTGTACAGTAGAAACAATGAACCCTTTAATATATTTTATTCATCTTTTTAAGTAATAGGGCCTGCTAAGAATAGCAGAAAAGATGGAAAAATTACCTTATGAGAGGTAGCTGTGGGGTCTCTATAAGGTAAGAGTAGAACTGGCCAGCAGGTACAAAGGCTTCCCAAGTCACCAACACCATCCACTCAGCCTTGACAATGCTACAGAATATTTTTCCTCTAGGAGTCAAAGGTAGATTCAAAATGCTTGGAAATGCATTAGGGACCTTTGTTTTCATGAGCAGTTTTCCATTTTAAACCGAGTAAAATGAAGATATGCAAGACGTAGTTCATGTGCCAGACCGAAGGATTAACACAATGGAGGGAAATGGGTTACATCTCATAAAAGACAAGAGGCACAAAAAATAATGGGTATACTTTGGCTTTTGACACATTCAAAGTCAAAATCCATGTGAGAATTTATGCAGCAGCTTCACAGTTGGAGTCCTCTTTTCCCTGTCTCTCACAGATGGTGTAGAGAGACAGTCACATAAAAAAGCTACACTCTCCTTTCTACTGCACCTGATGCCTCAGCAGGTACAGTCATGGTGTGCTTCACTCAAAGGTACTGAGTACTCGTGGGCTGCCAGGTAGCTTATGTTCTTCAGCTTGATTAGTCTGGAAAAGATCAAATCTATTAAATGAACAAGAATATAAGCTGTCTCCTTACTGACTTGGGAAAGTCTGCTTGCCCATAGTTTGATTGATACTTTTGACAGAGTTTTGGTAGTTAATGTGGTAAAGTGTTTAGAACATTGAGTTTCAAAGGCCTGTAATCTTTATCAGCCATTTCAAACTATGTCTTCTCCAGGGACCAAGGAAGGAAAACTTGTGTTCAGAAGTCTGAGGTCTGTACAAAAAAAGTGCCCTTTTAGCCCTCTGGATCTGCTTCAGATAGCTCAGGACATCAGTCCTCACTTACACCCACCTTAGGACCTCCTTAGATCTGTCACTGTCCTTATCTCCTGGTAAATGAGGCCATCCGTTTTGCTCATCCTGGTGCCATCTACCTTGGCATTGTTGCAATCCTTTTCTTTCCCTCCCCGAGAAAATCACTGCTTTTTTTCGTGTCCGGTCCTGACAAACAGCTTGATTCATTTGCCAGTTCTGAAGAGAGCTTAGGCTTGACTTTTCATGCTGTCATTTCATGACGGATGCTGTCAGCACATGCAGAGTGTTGATATCCTGCCATACATCTTTGCTTTTGGGGACTGGAGCATTGTAACTTTACTAGGTGCTTCAAAGAAGTGCAGGTGAAAAGTGATACGGGATTGGAGCAAATCCTTAGCTACTTTAAACTGCGGATTTCAGAATGTTACTACATGAAGTGATGATCTGGGATATCAGGAGGCAGGGCTACACAATCTGGTCTTTGCTGGGTTCTCTTTCCATAGGGGAAAAACCCAACAAAAAGAGCAAACAAACAAAACATCCTCAAGACAAAATCAGACCCACAAACCTTCTTACAAACCTTGTGATTGTTTTTCTCCTTTCTAAGCATTTTTTGAGGTCTATATGGAGTTATGAGGAATATGCTTAACTGTAATATAAATTTCATAGCTACCCCTTCATTTTTGCTCTTTTCCAATTAGGAGAACACATTAAAGCTAACAGCTTCAGTTCTCTCTCTCTGCATCTAACATAAACCCTAAAGTACAGGAAGATCTGTCAGGTTTATTGGGTTTTGCTTTTTCTGACTTGTGCCTATGTTAAGCATAAAATGAGAATTGCCCATGCAACATACAAAATGAGAATTAAGGTAATTTAATACAAGGAAAAAATGCCGAGGAACTCATAACAGGTTCTTTGCGTGGTCTAAGAAAATAGATTAGTTGAAGCATTTTCTTCTCATGTACTTCCTAGAATTTTCAAAAACTAATTTGTCAGCAGAATAGATCAATAAACACTAGTAAATGAATTTACCAATCCTTCTTATGATACTGAAATGGATATTGGTGTTATATTTGGTGCTACATCTTAAAAATATGTTTATCTTTTACTGAAGTGTGAGGAGATTTAGCTTTGGTTATCCTAAGTGGTATGGATATTCTGAATTATAATAAATGGCATTAAGTTGTTCTCAGTTATGATCTACAGTAATACCATAAATCTTCCTAGTATTGATTAGTCTTACAGAGCTGAATTTACCTTCAGTGGAAATGTGAGCTGTGAAAGGAGTTGGGAGAAGCCTTCAAGATAATGCTGTAATTACCGTGTATGTTATCAGATGCTGCATATTTTTCAAATGTATTACAAAGAACCATATTAAAGAGGGGGACCTTATGGGCAAGAAAGGACTTTATTGTCTTACGTATAGAACAAACACAATCATAATAATTGCTAAAAATAAAACTATATACCTTCAGCATAGTAGCCAAACACACAAATATAAATCTTCTTTGATATATAGCTCTTCAATGTAAAGTATTTGCTTTTTTGTCCAGTGTATTTTGTTTATTTGTTTCTTTGCGTCAGTCTCTTTCTGTGCAAATTGGCATTCTTTCTGTGCAAATTACAGCTTTCCAGAAATCTATGCCAGAAGAACACTAACCTCTACAATCTCACCAATTATATGGATCTAAATATATCCTGCTGTTACTTTCTTTGCCTTACAGGTTTTACTTGTGTTGCTATCTGTAATTATCCAGAGCCTGTCTGGTCTTTTAATTCTCAAGGTAAGAGGGAAATTAAATGTAGAATTCCCCATGTAGGTCCATGTAGACAGCTGGAATTCAACTCCCTGCTAGGAGAGATATATTAGAGTTCCCTGATCTTCTAAGCAGATTTTCTGTGAGGGAGGGAGTGGTGCTGGTTTTAGCTTTCGAATTGTGACTGAGAACAAAAGAAGTGAAAATGGCTAGTGAAAGAATGGTGCCGTTCCTTTCTGCCCTCGGCCAATTAGTGGATTCTAGTGGGAAGTAAAACATAATATTTTCTGGTTTAATGTAAAAAACTTCACACATAGGACAACTGAAAGACAGAAGATGCTTTCTCTTGCCAGTATGAGGCAGTGCACTGCATGAGACAATGTAGAAAATCCCAGCCTAGATTTATATCCTGAATACCTTTCTGCAATGTGAACACCTCCTGCTCGCTGAACATTAGGCCATTATCACTCATGTAATAAACATTCAAGTTGAATCCACCCTTTTAAACTGGAATGTTGGACACAGCAGAACACAAGCACATGCTGTGCGTTGTTGGCACTCACAAGACACAGTGACCGCATCAGTCCTGGAACACCACTGCATGTAATAGAGCTTTGCAGGAAACAAAAAGTGTTTAAAAAAGCAGGAAAAAGATTTGGACACTTCATCAATTCCCAGATGCTATTTTTACTTCTGTGGGCTAATCATTCTGGTGAGTGCCAAGTTCTTGATGGTTGTCTAAGAATTCTGCATTTTAGTGGATACTCTTGAGGTCTGATCCCAAGCTGGTCTAAAACAGCAGCTCTCTAATGATGTAAATGATTTTTTCTAAAAAGCATCTGGGATGATGCATGATTTCTCATGAACACAAGAGTTTATAATTTCAAGAAACAAATTATTAATTATGCTTGAAATAAACTTTAGGAAATATTTTGCTTAGCCACCTGTCTTGATGTTTCTTTGAACCTAATGAAACATAATTTTGCATTCCAGTAATAAGAAAATAAATGTGATACTAATACAAATAAAAAAAATTAAAAAGCTGAAACTGAACCACAGTCATCTACTTCAGTTGTACATTTTTGGTCACCAGTAGAAATCTAAGTGCTGTGTTAGCAATAAGCTATGATGCAAATGAGAAGAGAAAATCTATGGAAAAACTGTGTAAGAAAGTGCAAAACTGCTAATACTTTGCTAGTTAAAACAGCTAATATGTGATAATACTAATGATTCCAATTCGATCTTCAGAACTCATCCTAATGGACAGTCTACGAAAACTGAAAGTGTCTCCTCTGTAACATTACCTATTAGAAGAAAAAACGGTGGAAAAAAAGAATCCAAAGTGTTTCTTCTTTCAGATGGAGGAATTGGGAAATATAAACTGTCTGCTAAAGTAACTAGAATTGTGAAAGACTACAAAAAAAGAACTTTTGTCTCCTGAGAGAGACTTAATATTCCAAACTTTGTAATATTTAACAAACTGACCCATTAAAACTGTACCAGCCTTAAGGACTGATTTCTAGAATAAAACATGGTATCCTTTAACAAAGCAACAACCCCCCTGCTGCTATTCTGTGAAACGGGAGAAATTTTGAGTAAGAGAGGCTGTTCTAATGAACTATAAGAGCCATTTTGGTCTTAATGCATGCATTTGTTAGGAGATGATTACCAGACTCTGTCAGTGGGTAGCTAAAAGGAGTAAATTTTTAACTTAATAATTATAGCTTTTATAAAAGTATTTGAAAGGGAATTGTGATGGATCTTAAGAATTCATTGGCTAAATCTATTTCTCTCTCTTGAGATAGTGCCTTTGCTATACTGTTTTTACTAATTTGTGTATGATGATCTTTGTGAAGGACTTGAGTTTTCTCACTGTATTTGTACGATGTCATGGTAGGAAGAGGGAGAAAATCAGATTATAACCTTTGAGTTAGCTGATTTGTCCCCAATGTTCTTAGAAATGAGGTCTGAAATTTATTTCTTTACAATTGGCTTTACTACAACTTGTACCAGAAAAGATGTTCCTACCAAGACTACTTTTTGCTATATCTTCACTCTTCCATCCATAATCAGCTTTGCTCTGTATCACACTCCTACCCACACTGTAACCAGTTTTCAGTGCTTTGAATAAATTAGATTTCCACTCAATCATTACCTTTCTAAACAAATCAGTTTAAAGTTTTGCTGGTTTGTAACGTGGGCTTCCCAGTTAATACATTCCAGAAAACTCATTAGATTAGTTCTATACATGTTCCAAAAGGGGATTTCAAGTGTTCATCTAGCTATAGCTTTTACCCTGACTTATCCTTTGCCTGAATTCTGGTCTTTATTCAAACCAAGAACTTCTGTGCTACCCTATTTAAATCTTTACCTTCTCATGAAATAAATTCAATCCAATCTCTCCTCCTGCCTTGAATTGAAAGGTCTTTTAAATTTCCAAGTCTCTGACACAGAGATACACATTTAAAGATAGTAAACTAAGTTTCTCAATGGCACTCAGCAACAAATGGAAATCTGCTCCTGCATATACTTTCATATATCAGTCTTTCTCAGCAAGTACACCTCTGTACCTTGTGCACAGAACTGAATTTCTTAAGAGTTTTTATTCCATCACATTTCTCACCCTGCTTTATGTTTAGTGTTTATGTTTTAATTTTTAAAAGGGATAGTCTCTTCAGTCATAAAACAGGTATAAATATTTGAAAGATGCTTGTTTTCTGTGCTCACTGGGTTTAGTTTTCGACTTCACCGAATATTTTGTAAAAAAAAACCTGGGGAAGAAAAAGGTGCTACACTGATAAGTAATCAGGTCAATGAAAATTTTGTCCATAGCTGATACAAGCGTGTATTTCAGGTTACAAAATAAAGCAAAGTTCGATTTTCCTTTCCTTGATGGCTAATTATTTATCCTCCCTTACGATTATGCCATCAAGGCATGCTTAATAGTTACAGCCAACTTCCTACTATTGGGTTAGTTTGTCTATGGCTGACATCCAAATGTGCACAAGAGATTTAAAAACTCCTTACTCTTTCATCTTTTGCATTCTTTATAATTATAACTAAAATAGCATATACTGAAGTTTACTTCAGAAAATAATATACCATTATTCTTGCCACAAGTTCATTCAGGTGGTTGGTTTTTTCCTTACAAAGTGATTCTAAGTGAAAAAAATTATTTACACTGTTTTTTGGGATCATTCATTTTTAATAGTCATTCCATTGCATGCCTTACTAAAGAGACGGCAAGAAAAGGGATGAAAACTTGAATATTATTTCAGGAATATTTTCTTCATGGAAAGAAGTGTCAGACATTGGAATGGACTGCCCAGGGAGGTGGTGGAATCATCATGGCTGGAAGTCTTCAAGAAAGAACTTCACATGGCACTTAGTGCTCTGGTCTGTTTGACAAGGTGGTGATTCGTCAAAGGTTGGACTTGATGACCTTGGTGGTCGTTTCCAACCTAAACAATTCTGTGATTTTGTGATAATTGGATAATTTGGCTGAAAGATATATGTTGGAGACCTTAGTCTTTTCAAGAGTCAGGTGTGTGTGGTTACACGTTTAACTAAGACTCCTTAGAAACCTTAAGGCTGGTAACTGAAGGCACATTTAATAACACAAAATGCTGTGCAACAACACTAGTTTTGGAACATTACCTTCATAGCAGCTTCACTGCTCATTCCCATCCCTTCGTCTTGCTCTTTCTTCACACAATCTGTCACACACAGCCAACGGCATCTGAGAAATGATCTGGAGAAAATTAAAAGACTTTTTCAGTTGTTCCTTTCTTTCTCGTAAAGCTTACATTTTTCTCTAATCAGATTCATAGCCCAGCTATACAAATAGCTCTGTTGTCCTCGTGCAGTGGGAAGTGCAGTGCCTAGACTACAATGAACCTTTAAGAAGAATGGAAGTGCTTTAAATCAGTCTTGCCCTGGAACAGAAATCACTGCCCAGGGAAAACTTGTAAATGGAAGTCTCTGGATTTAGGTGGCTGAATCCATTTTAAGCCCTCTGTTTTCTGTATCCAACATGAGCATCATGCTTCATCTACAGCGTGTTATATAGAGCTGTGATGTACAGCTTCAAAGTTAGCTCTGATAGTCTGGCTACAGAAAAAGTAAAAAAGGAAACCCACAAAAAGCCCACACATAGACAAAACCCCAGTATTGGTCATTCAGTTGTTACTGATTTTCATTCTCACAGAAGACTATGGAAGCTGAGGAGAATCTTAGAGCATTTCTATGACAGGATGTTTCAAATATGTGAGTTTATTTGTTGGAGCTGCTTTGCTGGAAAACTAGATAATGAACTTCCATGTGCATGGTGAACGTGGTAGTGCTGTTTAGCAGTTGGAATTGATAGTCTTGGAGATCTTTTCCAACCTTTATGATTCTATGATTCTAAGTCTCTGAAAAAACCCGATATCTTAAGAAGCAATTTTGAATATGAAGTATGAAATCTGACACAGATAAACTTATTGAAAGAAAGAAAGTAAAGCATTTCTTATCTGCAACTCAAAATTTCTAAAGAGATTAGGATAGGCCAAAAACACCCCCGAAATCTAAACACTTCATTTTATTTTTAAAAAAAAATATTTAATTGGGTTTGAAGCTCTCTTCTACATCATTGCACAGATACAGGGAAAAGGTCAAGAGTATCTAGATATGGTGGCACTGTGGCACTTTCCATTTGCTTAGCATTCAAGTCAGTTTTTCCTCAGTGCCAATCAAAGACAAAGAGACTTGGAAGCTGACAGAAGTGGAAAAGTACTTTCTGGCCTCCAGCATTTGTTTACTAATTGTATGGTGTTGTTCAGTGAAGTGATGGTGCTTGGCTGTGTGGACCAACAGCAAAGGAAAAAAAAAGAGAACAGTTTGTGTTATACTTATCCCAGTGGATCCACGTGTAATACTCCTAGACAGATCTTAATTTGTTATAAATTGTGATTACTACACTGAAATCAAATGGGTAATGTCCAGTTAGATCACCAGAGCATCTTATCCTATTTTTATTTATCCTTAATTTGGGGGATTTCTCAAGTAAATAATATTAAGGGTATCCATATATGGTATCTACAGTGACTTGTGGTTAAAATATTTAGATGAGGAGGAAATTTTAATTTCCCAGGATTGTGAGTTAATAGAATGAATTGCTATGAGTGACTTTCATACCAGTGCTATGATTTATTGCTTTAGAGAACATTTAAATTCTTTGATTAGCTTCTGATCTTCTGGAGACTCGACAACCCATGACCAGTTTTAACTTCCACCTTTTCCTGTGTTACCCCCATAGCATCATCCCAGGGCTGTCCACTTGGTAAGAACATCCAACAGCAAGGTTTATGTGTAGCCTGCTTGACAGGGAGTTGAGCAGACCAGGTTTGGCACCAAGAAATTGGTTTTGTGTTGACAGACAGTTCATTCTACTCATGGACTAGTCCTAGGCATAACCTGGGAGGTCTTTGACCTACTTTGGACAAATTTGGAGTATTCAAGTCTCTGAAAATTATTTCAGCTGAAGTATTTTAACCAATCAGGTTTTCCATTTTTTCCCTCTGCAGGGTACACACCCTTCTTTGTCCTTTCTTGCCAAAGTTATGGCCCGTTATTGTACAAATAAAGTATTATCTCCCTACCTTTTAAGCTACTCCCTTTCATGTCTATCTTTGAATATTATGTATCTTTGTCTATGCAAAGAAGTACTACAGACATCAGGCTGCTTAAATTAATGTAGCATATTTTCTGAGAGCTCTGACATCAGGCTAAGTGCACTATCTACTTCATGAGCCAACCAAACAGCTCTGGGTGCACTAAAAGTTCACACTAATCACATCCACATGTAACACTGTGTACACCTATTTTCACCAATATAAAAGCACTCTGCATTTAAAGCACTGCAACATAATGCATAGCCATGATCTTGTTAAAAAAAAAAAAAAATCCTTTGATTCTCATGTCTGGTTCTCAGAGAGAGGAAAGGCATATTCCTTGTTATGTATAATTACTTTGTGTACAACATTTACATAGGAAGCATCATGGAGTATGTGTTCAGGTCAGCAGAACTTTGTAAACACTTTTTTTTGAACTGTAAATTTGCTAGATTTGATTTAAGCACAGAGGGTGATTTGGGAAACTTGAAGGAAAATCTAATGAATCAACTTTGAAAAATGGTGGCTTTTCATCAGTGGGATGTATGTATATATATACACATATATATATATATATAGTGCTGTATTTACACCTTACGTATCCAGTTTCTACTGAATGGGGGGTTCTGTCTTTGAAAACACTTCTGTCCTAAACTATTTGCTCTCATTGCCACAACTCAAGCATATTTTCCATTGTCAGAAAATATTTTTGCCTTCCATGAAAAAAACCCAACATATTTTAAAGCATAAATTCAATTTTTTTGAGGAAGAATTGGAATTTTCAGTGGAAATCAGTATTTTTCATTAAGTTTTTATTGTTAGTCAATCAACCACACAGTGCTAAATAACTTTGGTTAAAAGTTTTCCATGACTTGACCCTGATAAGATATAATAACACATAAGTGAAGGGCAAGACCTAATTTAGCAGACAACATAGAAATATTCATTTTGGTTTTGGGGAGGTACATTTATCTTCCCCCTTTCAATCACAGAATACCTCCTTTCAACAGCTTAATTTCTCTTTTATTTCTCTTCTGTTTTTTGTGATTGAATCAGTGTCATCTGCAGAACACAGAGCTTTACATCTCCTGTATTTTCTAAGGTGTAATAGTGTTGTGGAAAGAGTGCTGCACTTCACCGGTAACAGACAGTAGCAGCATGTTTATTGAAAAAAAAACAGTGATTCAATGGCTTTTGGTAGTAAATCTGATGGCGGTTTAACAAGATCTGATAGCAAGGTACTCTTGATTACTTACTGCTAACAGGACAGGGTCAGACGAAACTGCCGGGGGGACACTCCGGGTGAGGGGTGAGCTTCTGAAAGGATGCCCTTGTGTTCTCAACTCCTCAGAGTTTCGGTGCAGCAGGATCCAGACTTAATCCTGGACTTGGTCAATGGTTTATGTCTGAACGACTGTATTTTGCATCACTTGTCTAAGATTTCAAAGCTTATCATGGCACTAAATGCTTACTGGGTGTCTAATAGATAAGGAATCTCTAAAACTTGCGCAGCAACCTTGAGAGGTATCCCTGCTCCAGAGTAGATCATGCTGCGTATCCCATGCAGGACAGCTCAGCGTGCCCTGGGATCTCCACTGTTTATGGAGTGAGGAAATGGGCTCATGGTCATACCTGCACCCTGACTACAGCTGTCAGTGTCTCCCAAACATGACTTGAGTCAGACCTTCACCAGCACTGGGGTTAGGTGTGCACATAGCTCAAATTAGCCCTTGGCTATTGTGTTACTGTGAAACCAATTTGAGCTGGATGCAGCCATCACAACCAGATGCATCCATTAGGGCTTTTTTTTTCCTTAACCTTTGGTATCAATGAGTTTAATTTACGGTTTTTAATAGATGTTTGTCTTCCTTCTTGGCCATTAGATCATTGTACTGTCAACACTGACTTCATCATGAGTGCAACTGATTATATTTTGTGGATAAAAAATGAACGGTCATTATTCAGTAAATGTTCACTATTAATGAGATGTGCTGAAGGGACTTTATAATGGTTATAAAGGAGCTTAGTAACATCTCAGTGTAGTGGTACTTCTTTTATAGCTAGAGAAAACAGATAATTTGAAAACACTATGAGAACTAAAGCTTCTATGTGGAACAGAAGGTCATTCTATTCATGTAGAGAATGGAATAATTGAATAAGTGATTTTGCTTGAATTAACAGTTTTGACTTATAATAATGCAGTACTATCAGAAGTTAGCAATTACAACTGAAATCTCTTCTGTTCTTTTCAGAAGTGGAAAAAACATCTAAACCCTGTAATAGAGTTTCATCTCCTTGTTTCTTTTGTTTTTTTTAAGACATTATATTTCACATATATGTTTTGTTGGTAGCTGCGTGCAATTATCCAACAGTGTCTGAAAGCTTACTCAGTTACTCTTCATTTCGGGTAATACTTTGCATATGATTGGCACTGGTTCCTTTTTTTTTTTAACTTCTGAATGCAGGATATGGTCTCAAACCCATTAAAATAATTTGGGGAATTTAATTATATAGATATAGATATAGCTATAGATATAGATATGTTTTTTTGTTACAAAGAAATTTAACGGAATTTGTACTGAAATTCAGAGAATGCTAAGTTCTAATGTGAGACCAACTCCACTAAAAGTAGAAACAGAAAGAAAAAAGCAGTGTGTCAAAATAGAAACTTCCATAAGAAACCACAAATATTGAAAATTATTCTGTTACAAATAGTTCTTTTTCCACTAAATAGCTCTGTAAGAGCAAAAAAACTTATATTTGCATTTTGGAAGCAAAACAACAGAAAACTGAAGGGAGAAAGATCTGATTATATTTGAAATTTTCAGGTGCAATGTGCTACATATGACAGAATTCCACAAGTTTACTCTAGTAAACCAAATCCACCAAATCCAAACATGTTTTATAATTCTATATAAATGCAAGATAGATGCTTGTATTTGTTCTGATTCTTAGAATAATTACTACATTTTCTACTAATACCAATAAAAATCACATGCTGACTGTAGGTCATGTATGGCAATTTAAATATTTAGGTATTATGTGTGGAGGGCTTTTAATGACTACTCATAATGGCCTATTTAGTTCACTGAATTTGAGTTATGGTAGTGTTCATGGCCAGGTTTTGGTAGAGGCGTGGCTACAGGGATGGCTTCTGTGAGAAGATACCGGGAACTTTTCCCATGTCTGACAGAGCCAATGCCAGTCAACTCTGGGATGGACCCACTGCTGGCCAAGGCCAAGCCCATCAGCAATGGTGGTAGTCTAAGGATGGGGAAAAAGAACTGCAGCCAGAGAGGAAAGGAGAGAGAATGTGCAAGAGGAACAGCCATGCAGACACACAGGGCAGGGCAGGAGGGGCAGGAGGTGCTCCAGAAGGCTGAGCTGAGATCCCCTGCAGCCCAGGGTGCAGCCCATGGAGGTCCATGGGGGAGCAGAGACCCACCTGCAGCCCATGAGGTGACCACGATGGAGTAGGTGGATGCCCAAAGGAGCCTGTGACCCCATGGGAAGCTCATGATAGAGCAGGGTCCTGGCAGGACATGTGAAGAGAGAGTAGCTCACACTGGAGGAGATTTGCTGGTAGGACTTGTGACCCCTTTGGGGGACCCACCATGGGTGGCACCCACTCTGGAGCAGTCTGTGAAGAACTGCAGCCTGTGGGAAGGATTCACATTGGAGAAGTTCATGGAGAACTGTCTCTCATGGCAGGGACACCACACTGGAGCAAGGGAAGAGTCTGAGGAATCCTTCCTCTGAGGAGGAAGCAGCAGAGATGTGTGATGAACTGACTGCAACCACCATTCCCTGTCCCACTGTGTCACTGGCAGGAAGGATGTAGAGAAAATCAGCAGTGAAATTGAGCCCAGGAAGAAGGGAGGGATGGGGAGAAAGTGTTTTTAAGATTTGGTTTTATTTCTCATTATTCTACTGTGATTTGATTGGTAATAAACTAATTTCTCAGTTGAATCTGTTTTGCCCGTGATGGTAACTGGTGAGTTATCTCTTCCTGACCCAATCTTGATCCATGAGCCTTTCTTATATTTTCTCTCCCCTGCCCAGATGAGGAGGTGAGTGATAGAGTGGCTTTGGTGGGCACCTGGTGTCCAGCCAGGGTCAGCCCACCACAGGTCATTAATAATTTTTATCACAATTTTGTTTTAGTCAATCTTTAGCAGTGCTTCCTACAAAAATACATTCTCTTTTAAATTAGATTGCACAAAAAATATTATGCATCTTCTCAGAACACTAAAAACATTTTTGGACTACAGATGACATTCTGCTGTTTGGAGACAGTTCAGCAAAATGGCAATTTTGTATTTTAGAAGTTAATACTCCAACAAAGAAAAAAATGTGACAAGCAAGGCAGAAAATACTGATTACTACAGAAATTCAATCTGAAAACTAGATACCGTAATACTGGTATTTAATAGCTTTAGAAGAATAGTTTTTGGTTCAGAGGAAGCTTTGAATGATTTATAGAGCATTATTAATATTATTGTATTGTGAAAATAAAATGGTCATTTAAGTACAATACTTTCCCTTAAGGAATACTTACAAAATGTTTTGTTACCTCAGATAAATGATCTTTATACTATATTCTATTAAAAAGAAGAGAAAACCATATTCTGTCCTATAGTGCTAAACGAGTACAGGCATCTGTTTTAGAAGAACTGTAGAAAATATACACTTCAACAGAAGATTCAAGATTGAATTCTTATGAACATTTGAAACATTATAGAAAAAACTCCTAATATTAGGACACTGAAAAGTTTTATTTAGAGGGATACAAAGGATTTCTGAGATTCAAAGATATGGTCCTAGCTAAAAGGACCGCAAGTAATTGTCAAAAATACATTAATGGCACATGCTTGTAATGCTTGTGATTGCAGTGGGGAAGCACAATTTATATTAGACTGTGCTTCTGTACAAAATGTTTGGAAAAAAGATACTTTTTACCTAATGAAAAGTGACACTTGCACCTGCTTAAGAGCTTCTTTTCACGTGTTTAACTTCCTGAATTATGGCTATATTAACTGTAAGAAGTGTTTAATTCAATAGTGTTTTTCCATGCTTACTAAGGAGAGTTGGAACATATAAACTCCTCTTTGTTACATTATTTTTTTGGTAAGGTTTCAAACAGGGTAAATCAGTTACTCATGTTATTCATATAGAGCACTGCACTGGAGCTGCCATTTCCTGATTTCAAGACATGTTCACACTGTGGTAGGAAATGAATTTTACTATTTCTATTTCTCATATTCCTGTAATTCAGGCACTGCAACACTGGCAGTAAGACCATGGGAAGCTATGTGCAATGAATTGGCACATTTTCAGGGCATGAAAACATATATATAATACTACAAGACAACAAACTCCCAAAATGAGGTGGCCAGAGACTTTCTTATGAAATCACATGTTCAAAATTCAATTTGTGAATAAAACTTACTTGGGAGTTCCAAAATTTTTTTTCAGTACACTTTTGAAACTTCATTTTCTATAGCAATGGACTGATAAATCTTAATATCCAAGGATCATTTTTACTTGTAGGGAAGGTGTCTGTGTTAGGATATAGTCCTTAAAGAAATATGATCTAATACATGTCTTCCTTACTACAGGTTCAGGTGACAAATAAGCACAATTAAAAAAACATTCTCCAAGAATCATAGAATGGCCTGAGTTGGAAGGGACCTCAAATATGCCTCTGTCCATCCAGCACAGACTGGGACACGTACAATTCCAACCCCACTGTCATGGACAGGGACATCTCCCACTAGACCAGGTTGCTCAGAACTCCAACCAGCCTGGCCTTGAACACTTCCAGGGATGGGGCAGCCACAGCTCCTCTGGGAAATCCGTGCCAGGGCCTCACCACCCTCATGGTAAAGAAATTTTTCCTAATATCTAATCTAAACCTACTCTCTGTCAGTTTGAAGACCACACCCCTTGTTCTGTCACTCCAGGCCCTTATAAATAGTTTCTCTCCATCTTTCCTGTGGGCTCCCTTCAGGTACTGGAAGGCCACAATTAGGTCACCCCAAAGCCTTCTCTTCTCTAGACTGAAGAATCCCAATTCTCTCAGCCATTCCTCACAGCAGAGCTGCTCCATCCCTCTGATCAGCTTGGTGGCCTCCTCTGGACTGGCTCCAACAGGTCCCTGTCCTTCCTCTGCTGGGACCCCAGAGCTGGATGCAGCACTGCAGGTGGGGTCTCAGCAGAGCAAGGGAGAAGGGCAGAATCCCCTCCCTGGGGCTTTGGATGTAGCCCAGCACGAGGGGGTTCTGGCCTGCAATCGCACATTGCCAGCAATATTAGTAAATACAGGAATTCACCCCCCCGAGCATATCCATAATGACACATACTCCAATTACACTCTCACATCCTTCATTTTCTGCTGGACTTTCAAGCTACAAAAGACCATATTCATTAGAATTCCCTTCATTCCATTCCACTAAGATGGGAAAACAAGGGTAATCCCTACAGACATGCACAAGCCTGTGTCTGTCCAGCACAGACTGGGATAAGTACAGACTTCTCACTAGCACTCAACAAGATTTCTCACAAAGTTCAAACATCATTAACAATGATCATTTTCAATCCTGTACATAAGATCTATGTATTGACTGATGCGAGCAAAGCATTGCAGTTTTTCCTAATCCTGTTTTGAAAAGAATGAATACATTGTCTGACTCTTTTTTTTTTTTAAATCAATCTCAGACATCTGAAATGGAAAACATCACCTGAATTGCTTTATATTTTGTTTAGTTGTAATCATCTGAAAACAAGAGTTTGTAATAGAAAGTCTCAAATAATCCTAACTGCCTTTAAAAACATTTTTATTTAACTGCCTACAAAACTTATTATTTTGGGAGAACACATGGCTCTTTTTAGAAGCAGAATTGGTTTGGAACAGTGAAAAAGAAAGAATGAACACTTAAGTACTGTTAGTAAACTTGTGTTATTCATCTCTTTTATTGCATATTGGATATGTATATGTGTATCCTTGTAGCATTATTCAAAGCTGTTCAACAATCCCCAGATGACAAATAGGCAGGAGATACAAAACTGTCTTTTGACCACCTCCACATATCAGTTTATCAGGCAATACCATCTACTTTCAGGAAGGACAAAGAATTTGTCCATTCTCCTTCAAATGTTTCTACAGTAGAAAAGAAAGCAACTGAGCAGGCAGAAGAATGAAAAATCTACTATCTGTGGAGAAGAGATAGAAAACATAATTTTCAAAGGATTATATCACACGTCTATTGGCATACCACCAAAGAGGATTAACTTACATGGAAAATAACTGGAGAGGGAATCCTGTTGAAATGTTCTTTAATACAAAAACTCTCACTGATATTGGATGATCTGCAATGCACATCCTATTTATTAGAGAGGAGTTAAAAACATTGCGATCTATCTTTTGTAAATTAATTATTTAATTCCTTAGAATATGGCCAAAATGTAATTTTGCTGAGTCACTGAAAGTTGCATGAAATTTCCTAATGATAGAGTTTTTTAACCAGGTCAGTTGCACATTTTATTAATGAGGCATCATATTGGTTAGTAGTAATTATTTCAAATGAATACTGATAATTCCATTTTTCCATAGCTAAACATATTTTTTATAACCTTGAATTGCACAGCTATTACTTTTTGCTGACAATTTCAATACTAATGGATCTTGTATATTAACAACTGATTTACTTCTAAGTGCTGAAACACAGCACTTAATGCACTATGCACAAGTACATGGAAAGTAATTTGTTGAAAGCCAAGTGACATCTATTCCAGAGCTTTATATGCCTTTTTGCGGAGTTGTATCATGTGTATCTATATAGACATGTTCACATAAATTCAAAACTTAGGCAATAACATTTTTATTACAAGTATGAATTCTCTTATAATTCTCTCAAGTAGAATTAAAAGTAACCTTTGCAAGTTTTGTGATAACTTCAGGAAACTAAGTATATCACAATTTTTTCTGCACTGAAAAACAAAGATATGACATCTCTAAAGAGCAGGAACTATTACGTTTTCCTTTTTTTAAATTTAGAATTGTTGTTGAAATGAATAGGAATTTAAGAAAAATGAAGAGAATAGACAAATGTGGGTTGACCCCTGCTGGATGTCAGGTTCCCACGGAAGTCACTCCATCCCTTTGCTCCCCAGTTGCACAGTGGAGAGAAAATGTAATGAAAGGGTCATGAGTTGAGATAAGGACAGGGAGAGGTCACTCATGGGCAAAACAGGCCCAAATTGGGATATTAATAGACTTTATTATCAATCAAAATCAGAGCAGGATAACGAGAATTAAAACAAACCTTAAAACCTTCTTCCTCCTTCCCAAGTTCTGCGTCCTGCCCACCAGTAGCAGAGGGACATGAGGAAGGGTGGTTATGTTTTTGCCTCTGCTTCCTCCTAAGGGAGCAGAGTCCTTCCCCTGTTCCAGTGTGGGGGTCCCTCCCACTGGAGAGTCCTCTGGGAACTTCTCCAATGTGAGTCCAACCCATGGGCTACAGTTCATCACAAACTGCTCCAGCGTGGGTCACCCCCACAGGGTCAGTCCTTCAAGAACAGGTTGGTCCAGCATGGATCCCCTACAGTGAAGTCCTACCAGAAAACCTGCTCCAAGGTGGGCTTCTCTCTCCATGGGTCCACAAGTCACTCCCAGGAGCCTGTTCCAGCACGGACTTCCCACGGGGTCAAAGTCCTCTCTCAGCATCCATCTGTTTTGGTGTATGCCTCTTCCATGGGTTGCAGGTGGATCTCTGCATCCCCATGGGCTGCACCATGGGCTGCAGGGGAATCAGCTCTGGAGCAACCCCTGCCCCTCCTTCTGCACTGTCCTCGGTGTCTGAAGGGCTGTTCCTCTCACATATTCTCACTCCTCTCTCTTCTGACTGCAATTACTTCCGTGCAACAGCTTTTTTTTTCTCCTTCTTAAATATATTTTCTCAGAGGTGTTACCACCTTCATTGCTTGGCTCAGCCTTGGGCAGTGGCACCTCTGTCTTGAAGCCAGCTGGAATTTGTTCTGTCAGACATGGAGGAAGCTTCTGGCAGTTTCTCACTGAAACCACCACTTGTATTGGTTTTGCACGGCCTGGTTTTAGGTAGCAGGGGGCCACAGAGGTGGCTCCTGTGAGAAACTCCTGGAAGTTTCCGCCATGTCTGGCAGAGCCAATCTCTGATGGCTCTGAAAGATGGACATGCTGCTGGCCAAAACTGGGCCAGAAAGAGAGAGGTTGGTAAAGCCACTGTGATGACATATTTAAGAAGAAAATCAAAACAAAGTCACACAGCTTTTCTTCTAGTCAGAGAAGAAGAGGAGGTGAGAACGTGAGGGAAACAGCATGGAGACACCAAGGTCAGTGGAGAAGGAGGGGGATGAAGTGCTCCAGACACCAGAGCCAAGTTTCCTCTGCAGGCTGTGGTGGTGACCATGGTGAAGCAGCTGTCCCCCTGCAGCCCATGGGGGTCCACAGGAGATGCAGAGATCCACCCGCAGCCCATGAAGGAGGTGCCCATGCTGGAATGGGTGGGTGCCTGGAGGAGGCTGTGATCCAGTGGAAGACCCAGTGGAGAGAGGGGGCCCCTGCTTCCAGGCTGGAGCAGCCTGTCCTTGGAGGACTACACCCTGTGGAAGAGTGACACACACCACAGCAGTTTTGGGAGGACTGTGTGCCCGTGGGAGGGACAGGTAGGGGTAGGACTGCTGCTTGTGAGATTGGAATCACACTGGAGAAGTTCACAGAGAACTGTCTCCTGTGGGAAGGGACCCCACGGTCTCACAGGGGAGGACTCCTCTGCCAAAGCAGCAGAAGAGAATCTCGATGATGAACTGACCAAAACCCCCACACCCTGTCTCCCTGTGCTGTCGGTGGGAAGGAGCAAGGGGTTGGGGAAAAAACAGTGTTTTTAAGGGCTGATTTTACTTTTCATTATCCTCCTCTGATTCTGTTAGCAATAAATTCACTTCGTACCTCTAAGTTGAGCCTGTTTTGCCCCTGAAGTGTTTTCTCCCAGTCCTTATCTCAACTCATGAAGCCTTCATTAAGCTTTTTTTTCTTTCTCTCCTCTGCCCAGCTGTGGCAGTGGAGGGTGAGTGAGCAACTCTCGCAGGTGCCTGGCGTTGGGCCACTGTCAAACCATGACAGTCTTGTAGCCTCCCAGCTACCAAAACCCGGCCAAGAGAACCCAATACAACAAAAATGTGATTAAAGCAGAATGCAACAATATATCACTGTGCTGTTACTATTCAACACAAAGTAGTTTGCACACCTTCAAGCTCTTTTGTAACATTTGAGGCTTGTCAAATTACTACTAATTAATTTTGCTTTTAATTTACAAAAACATGAACAGATATACTAGCAGATTCTGCAAACAAGTTTTGTAATTCTGGGTTCTGCTCTTGAATCCTGAGTAGTTTAAATTTGCCAAATGCAGCAATGAATTCTGTGTTGGGGTGACTTTGTGATGTTGTATCCCCCATCCTTGGCTCTATGCCAAAAAATTAATTTTGTGCCTTTAAACTGATCTTGAGAGGGGAGAGAAAAAAAACCAACTGAACGAATTCTTCAAAGCAGTTGTTTCAAGGACACCAACACACACTCCTCTGCTTCTGCAGCAGCGAGAGCATGGGAGGGAAACACCCTCGGTGCTTTTCAGCCAGCTTTTTCGGTCCTTTTTTTCCCTGCAGGAGACAGAGAGTTGAACTTTGTTTTCCTGGGACTTTGGTTTTTCTTCTTCTCTTCTGGACTGTTTCAACAACATCTGAACACATTGGGAGAATTTTTCCCAGAGGCCTGGAGGTGGGCCCTCACCAAAAAAGCTCCAAGGAGGAGAGAGACCACACCTACAGAAGGACTCTGAAATCTTCCCAGGTTACTCTCCACAGCGAGAGATTTCATTAGTTAGCATTATTATTCCTTTCCTGTGTGTTTGTTAAATAAATAGTTCTTATCTCTTTCACTTTCCTTTGAGGAAAAGTTCCTTCTTCCCGAACCTGGTGGGGGAGGGGTGGTTGTAACCTGCCTTCTATAGGAGGATATCTTCCTCCAAATTTGTCCAAACTGGGGCAATTCTTTTGCTTTTTTTTTTTTTTCTCATTATACTGGGAGTGTAATTCTGTTATGCTCCTGGTGTGCCGTTGTTTCAGTGGCTTGGATTTCTCCTTTGAAAAACATGCCAATGGCATGGAAACTGGAACAATGCATTACAGAACCTTTGCTTTGGTACATTGAAAATATAGAGTGGTTTCTGTAATACTGCAGCGTGGCCTGTGTCTTACCGTGTAGGTGCTAAAAAGCTAGAAGCAGAGAAATTCTTCAGCCTTTTCTCAATATTCTGTGAGAAGACTGTCTTTCCTATGTAAACTATTTTAAACAAGGTCACAGTTTCATGAACTTCTTGCACTCACAAGTTGTTTTGCAAGATTGTTATGGCTTTGACTTTGAAAATATTTTAGAATAGGTATCTTAAGACTTGGCCAATCCTCTCACGGGGTGGATGGCCGAGGAACCAATTACCTATTGCCACTCAACACACTTTTTGCGATCTATCCTATACAGTAGTCAGAAAATTATTTTAAAAAAAGGCTTCGGCTTCCACTTGTTCATGAGCCTGAACTCTGTGTCGTTTTCTTTATGCGCCTCGGACCTAACAGCGACATTACCGGAATGGCGCTGCTCTACACAGTCCATGGTAAACACTGACTGAGAAGGGGTGACAGCTACCCCACAGCACTGCCCAGATACAGGAGTTCATGGCTAACTGGATCAACCCAGCCCTGAGTAGATCCATTTATCACTGACAAGAAAAAGAAACAACAGACTCTGTGTGACCACTGGAAGCTTCACACTTCTGCATTGTATTTGGGGCCAGGAGAGCACACAGGGCCAGGGTGAGGAGTGCTAATTGGCCCTAGATTTGGTAAAAGTCATGAGACCCCAGAGCCTGTACCTGTGGGATAGTGGTGCCATGCAGTCTGCATCAGCTTGGCAGACCTCAGCTTGCCAGACTGTGGGGGGAAGGAGCAGCTCAAAAACTCTGTTTACCTTAAAACTTCAAGAACATCTGGCCTGTGATCTGGGGTGGGTTGCTTGGTACATTTTTCTTGAGAGGCCAAATGGATGTAGATCCCAAGTGCTATTTTCACTGTTTATCTTCCTGAGAAGCACAGAAGAGTTGTTTGATAGCTTATTGCCTACTATATTAAATATTTGCTTTTATGTGCTTCAAATTCTATGTTGCATTATAACAGAAATTTTCACCATTTGAAAATAACTACTTTTTGCAGGTCAAGCAGCTTACAAAAGAAAATTCTTCCACAAGTATTGGTAATAACTGATGTGTCAGAATCACTCATCTATTAGTTTATTATTCTCTTTGAATGAAACCCATTTCAGTGATCCTGACAGCAGGACTACACTGACTACCAAGACCTTGCTAGCACAGAAACCTTGATGTAGTCCATAGGTAATTTTGTTCAGCAAGTTAACATATACCAGAGCATTCAATGAGCCATGTGCTCACAGAATCATCACAGAATGGCCTGGGTTGGAAGGGACCTTAAAGGGTTGGATCATCTCATTCCAACTCTCTGCCATGGGCAGGGACACCTTCCACTTGACCAGGTTGCTCAGAGTTCTGTCCAGCCTGGCCTTGAACACTGCCAGGGAGGAGGCCTATTTAGTAACATATACTGTGCAGAGAAATCATCTTCACAGGAAAGCGAGGATCTGTGATGCCTAGTGGTAGCAGATAGGATTGTCCATTTGAAAAAGGACTGGAGAATATCCTATGAATCGATGGCTTCCCTTCTCTAACATGCCTGTGAAGAAAACCTTCCCTCCGCTCAGTGTGTTGTTTGGATGAACTGCAGTCCTAAATGTCTCTCCTGATTTCTTCCCCTACAATATTATTTCCTCTCTCTTGCAGGAGATATTTAGTACTTCTTTTTGTCTTCATGACCATGATCTTGCTTGTTGTATATTTTGGCTTACTTATCATCAGAGTGGATAGAACTCCCGAGTTCACAATTTTCAGACTTCTGGACAAATTTGTGATCTTTGCAAAGTTGTTTTATTTCTCTCTAAACTTGCCTGAACACAACCTCATGTTCCTCTGGTTTCTGACTTCAGAGTGTCCTTAGATTCCAACAAATGTTTGTGTTCAGCTGAGACCCAGTGAACCAGAACCTCAGCATGAGAACAGGCCAGTGGACATATGCAGGAAACACTCCATGGTTCCTAACAACTTTTCTTGTGCCAGTCATCTCAGCTGTGCAGCAGCTTAAAAAAACCAAAACCTTTTTTTTTCAGTTGGTGTTGTTTGGGGTTTTTTTTAAGAGACACAGAAACCTGTGTGTTCCAAAAAGTTTACCGGGCTTTGGAATACCTCATTTTTGCAGGACTCCCAAGAACCACATGGTGGCAGAACCATGACTGAAAACTCCTATTAAAAAAAAAAAAATCAATGCTAGATTTCTTATTTCCATTGATTGATTGATGCCTTTAGTCCTCGTTTGCATCTGCTTGACTCCTGTCATTCCTATTTAGATTATTCTGAACTGTTATTAGCTGTGTGATGTCGTGTATTTGTGCCTTGAACAAAAAGTACACAGTATTCTCTGAGGCCATGAAACATTGCTGTCAAAGAAATAATTGATAGTGACAGTCCAGAAAAAGCAAAGTTATCTATTGTTTGTTGATAAAGAAAAATGTTAACAGATACATTTTATATCATCAGACACTGTAAGCCAGCAATACAAGAAAGAGTATATTTCCTTTAAAGTTGTTTAAATAGGCAGACAATTAGAAGTGGGAAAAAAAATTATAATCATGAATATCTATGCTGTCCCTGTTTGAAAAGCTGATCTTTATATTTCTGTCTGTGTTGATCTTGTTTCAAAAGTCCTATTCCTTTGAGTTAATATTCCTGTTTAGCATGGCCTCTTGGTCATGCCAATGGAAAATCACAATAAATGTCAGAAAAAAGTTGTATGTTCTGCTACGGTAAGATTACAAATTAAAAAATACAACACTTTATGGACTTTTTTTTTGGTTTTTTGTGGTGTGTTGTGTCTTTTATAAAAGACGGAACAAGGTTTATAATGTTTCAGTATTTGCAATAATTTTTGTAGTTATTAAATACTTTAGGTGTGTCCTGGCATAAAATGAACCTTAAAAGCCATTTATAGTAATTCTGTAAGCAACATCCCTTAGAAAAAAACTGCCTGGGGATTGCTTCATCTTGCACATTAAACTCCTCTATGCTTTCTGAACTACAGGTTAGAAATTTTGTATTCAAGTCACACTCTTGCTTACTTAAGTATGTTGTTTAATTTCTTCTAATGTGAAGGCCCTTTGATTCCAGATTTTCTTTTTATGAACTTTAATGTATCCCTTTCTTTGAGGTTAAAAAGGTGCTTGGGGTTAATTCTTTTTCCAGCTAATATTATACATAAAATGAATATTATTCATGGAATGAATATACAGTACACAACTGTACATATGTGTGTTTATTAATATACACCGTATATATAATATGCCATCTATACATGTATATACAATAGAACCTGTATGATTACATATTAAGTGCTCATAAATTAAGATATAATCCTTTCATCTTCTCAACCTCATCTCCTCCAACACAGATACACACAGAGTATTGTATGGGAGAGAGTATCAGTATTTTAGAATGAAGTTACTCATACACTTATAATATAAAATCATAGATTTATAGAATTATTTACGTTGGAAAGAAACTTTAAATCATGAAGTGCTACTGTGAACACTACCAAGCCTACCATTAAACCATGTCCCCAAGTGCCACATCTATACATCTTTTAAATAATTCCAGGGATGGTGACTCAACCACTTCCCTGGTCAGCCTGTTCTAGTGCTTGATAACCCTTTCAGTAAAGTAATATTTCTTAATAAAAAAATTGCTTCTCTGTTGCAACTTGAGGCCATTTCCTTTCAATGTATTACTTTGTTACTTGGGAAAAGAGGGTGACTCCCACAAAATTTATAAAGTAGGTGAGCTTTAACATTTTGAAAGGGGTGTGTCCAAAAGTAATACAAATGCTGAAAAAACGTGCTCTATCATTAGCTAAGTCATTTAGTTTGTTAATTTATACAGTTCTTAAATAACTGTATCTTATTTTTAAGCAAATTATTCCAAATATTTATTCTTGGTATAGTCAGGTTTTTTCCTAAGTAAAATATAGTGTTTATCGTTTGGGCACTAAATTGATCAGAGGACCAAATTGCTTGAAGAGTGAGAAAGAGGCACTCAAATAACTTTTTAAACTGGAGACACTCATATTAGCTGGATTTAAGTGGGAAAATTAACAGACTTCCTTTGGGAGGTATGTGGGAAAGAACGGGACTTTTTTTTTGAGTCACAGTTATGCAGTATTTCTGAAGAAGAAATTATGTGGCATGATGACAAGACAAATTGATGGAATCCCTATGAGTCTTATTTTTCATGCAAATCTAGTCCAAGTAAGACTCATTAAAGCTGCAATAAAAAAGCTGTTCCAGGCAGAAGAGGATTGCATGTTTCTGAACAAGTACAAATCCTGTCCCATTTACAAATGTGATTCAAGGCTAATTATTGGAGAGTTCATCAAAGTTTTGCTCACATCACATTTAGATGAAATGCAGGCCGAGCTTGTTTGAAAAAAGATCTGCTGTGGAAAGCATGACAAAGCCATGGAGACCTATTGACAGACAGACCAATATCTACTATGAATATTTATGAAATAAACCATCAAGACGCTTTTTTTTAAGCAATTATTTACTTATTCACTCAGAATTTAGGAAGAAGTGATTTATATATTGAAAAGAACATGCTTTTACTTCTGCTAATCTCCTTTAGTGGAACCCACTGAGCATTGCCACCGCCTTTCCATGGCAGCAAAACACATTTCCCTGAGTGCCTTCATTGAAATGCTGAATTCTTTTGACTGACACGTATGTGCCCAGAAAAAATGACCAACTTATTACATTTGAGACTATTTAATGAATTACTCTTACTTGCAAATGCTTCAAAACTAAGTGCCAAGTGCACTACACTATTAAAACAATCATGAAAGAAATTGTATTGGGTCTAATGGTTTTAAAAGTCATTTTGTGAGGATGTAGGCAATCATTCATAATAAAAAATCTAGAAAAAATCAGCTTAATGGATTTAATAACCTGTGAATAAATTGAAAACAAAAAAGTATAAGATGTATAAGATTTGTCACACCTAAATTTGTTTTTAAAATATGGGTGTTTGTTTCAGTTTCTGCATTAGAGATGTTACTTCTTATAAGCCTTTTTTTCTTTTTTTCCAAGGAGGATTTTGTCATTTTGTGGCTCTAATATCCCAGGGACAGAGGATTTTTAAACATTTATGTTTGTGTGCCATCATCTTGTTTAGGCTTTAGGGCTAATGTAACTCGCAGTTCTTAACGGAAAGGGAACTAAATGAGCATTGGAGTCCCTGCTGAGAAAGTCAGGGAAAGTTAAAGGTATCTGAAATTTTAAATAGCTATGAAAAGTGATTGCAAGTTAAAAGCCTGCTGTTTTCTCTTAAAACACTGTAATAATGTGTAAATTAAGTAGTATAAGAAAGGGATAACTCTTCAGAAACAGCTTGGATTCTCTGTACATGGAGATGAATTGCTAAGCCATATTGGATAATTTTACACGGCAGAGAGAGACTAAAGATGTTAATTGTTTTATAATGTTAGCTTATTAAAGGATGGGTTTGGCTATAATTCCTTATCTGATGGAAACATACATATCATTTTTAAATAGTGCACATAAAAGTAAACCCAGTGATACACAGAACCGCTTTCTATGCTTTCCTATAATAAGTACACAGCGGATTTCACTAGCAGGCAGCAAAGTCTTAAACAGGTGTCCTGGTTTGGGCTGGGATAGAGTTAGTTTTCCTATCAATAGGTGGTACAGGGCTGTGTTTTGGATTCAGTGTGAGAATAATGTTCATAATATGCTGACATTTTGGATGTTGCTAAGTCATGCTTACCCGAGTCATGGACTTTTCAGCGTCTCATTGTCAGTGTTGTACCAGGGGCGGAGAGAAATCACGACACAAAAGTTCAAGTCCAGGAAGCAAATGGAATGGATTTATTTAATAATATACCGACTCGTTTTATATCTTGGTATTCTTAAATGGCATAAGGTCATTGGTCCTTTAACAATCCACCTCCCAGGCTGGTTGGCTAAAACCTACAACACCTATTTCAAAATATTTTTCCAGTCAATATCATAACAAAGCTACATAACAACTTGCAGGTGCAGATAGAGAGAATTCGTTTACAAAACCGTAGCACTGTTTTTCATAGCTTGCGTGAGAAAAGCAGGATTCTCACAGAACACTGCAGAAAGCTGGAGAATTTCTCTGCTGAAATCTTTTCAGCATCCACATCTCATGCTCGGCCAGTGAGCACATACACAAGAAGCTGAAACGTAGCACAACCTGACCTGAACTTGTGACTTGAACAGGCCAAATGGATATTCCATACCACAGAACATCATGCTCAGGATATAAACTGGGGGGAATTGGTTGGGAGCTGCTGATTCCTGCTGGGGCATGGGGTGGGCATTGGTCGGTGGGTGGTGAGTGATTGCATTGGGCATCACTTGTCTGTCTTTGGTTTTCTTCCACTTTGTCTCTCTCTCTCTCTCCTTTTAATGATGATGATGATGATGTTACAATCTGCCCCTGAGGTGAGGTAACTGAGGTTCTTGTTGATAGATCCTTTGGGGTGATTTAGAGTAAAATGACACTGAATGACTGTGGCAGGTATTTTTTAGAACAATTTGCTTGCAGTGGAAAGGAGGTATTTAGCCACTTTTGTTATCTATAGAAATATCAAAATATAAAACTATAAAGATATCACTTAAGAAGACATATAAGGAAAAAAAAAGGGAAAGAAAGGATAAAAGTAGATAATGGAGAGGAAAGCTATCACTACCTGTGGATCCAGTGGTGAGACTTGATTTTTGCAATTTCAATGTCCATTGGTCGAAGTGATGGTCACAGTCCATACCATAACGTTCAAAGGGTTAATGTACATTCATGTTCAATTGGGAACCCTCAGGTACCTCCCCTTGCGGGGGGAGGTTTTGCACTGTCTAACGTAACACTGTGGATCATGTGCAGTCCTCTGGTGGAAGACCCCAGAAAGGAGTCTGGGGGTGCTTTGGTGGTTGGTGGAGGTGGCAGATGCTGTCTCTCCCATAACTTGGGGTGACCTTAGACTGGTGATATGTGTATAAGCAGTTGCTTCCTTTCACTCAGTTTGCTAGAGCAGGAAATTTTGTCTGGATACATTAATCAGGAGGTGTTAACTAGATCTAACCTCTACCAGGCCTGGAATTAGGGTCTTCCTGACACTCCCTTCTGTGCTTATCTCAAGATCCTGCTGTGGTATCTTACGGCAAATTCCTTCTGTGGTCTTTACAGGGTTTGAGACAGGCAACTGGGCTCTTTAACTCCTTATAGATATGTTTTGATTAATTTGGATTATTACCTTTTTTTTAATCTCAACCTGTGGGTTTTACCTTTGTTTTTACAATTCTCCACCCCACCCTAACTGCAGGGGCCAGAGCAGTAAGCAGTTGGTTCAATCATGACAACTTTTCACTTCCATTCATTTGTTTGAAAGACCTGAGAGGATCCTGATATAAATGAATAAGGGGTTTGGATTTATTAGTTGCTTATAAGGATAGTCTGGATGATTGGGATTTTCCAGTCCTCCTCGACTAATTAACGAATAAAGCAACTATATAAAGCTGTCCACAAAAACTGTAACATAAAAATATTTTTTATTATTTATATAGAGGGAACTTTTTTTCAGTTTATATTGACCTTGGCTTTCCATATCACTTTTTTGCTGTGGTTTATGCAGATTTGGTCTAAGGTAATTCAGGATTCTGTGTAGATAACTAAATTGGCGCAAAACTAATTCTACAGCAAAGCTGTTGATTTAGCTGTTTTCCTTTCACTTAAGTGTGTTTTGTTGCTATTATCCTACTCCTGTATGATAAGGACTCTTGAGACTCATTTTGTACAGCAGGTAAGCAAGGGCATAGGTGCAAGTAGTTTCACTGAGTTCTATTTAAGAAAAAATTAAAACTATATGTATATATATATACAAAAGATTAATTTTTACTTCTGTTGTGATTTAAATGTGTGCAGATTTACTGTAACAACATCTGTTTTAACAGTTGATGTACTACAAATATTCATACTTGAATTTTGAATTTCATCTCAAATACTGAGCTACTACATTATGTTGCTGACTGTAGCTTCCATCAAGTCAAAGTATAAAAGATCTTTTTTTAGATTTTACTGTGGTTTGATTGTCTTTGAGTGCACACAGCGTTCTGACAATAGTGCCATATTGCCAAACCAGACATGAGGGAACTACACAGAGGGAGTAATACTGAATTACATGGAAAACCACAGAAATGTGCTTGGTAAGATTTTAGTTGATTATGTTGTCCTTGAAAGGAAAGATTTTTTAGAGTATGTTCAAGGATTTGGAAACCTAAACTGTCTTGGCAAGTTTTATTTCCAAGATGCTCTGTCAAATTTTTTAAGAGAAACAAAAACTATGTTTTATGCACATAACTGCAGGAAATAAAGCTCCAGAAAACTTGTTTAAAAAAATTGTTATATGTTGAAGCCAATGTTTGAACTCTCAATAGCTTCCTTATTACCAGAGTGTTAAACTGTAAGTTTGACAACCAAAGGGAGGAAGGTATTAGGACTGTCTTTTCAAGTTTCCTTTAATTTCAGAATTAAACAAGTAGGAAATGATACTTTTTAAGAGGTTAATAGTGACTTTCATGTGAACATATGTTTTAAAGCATATGTGAGCATATGCTGTGATATTGTTGTGCAAACCTTATGATAACTTTCTTTTATGCATAATTTTTGTCTACTGTTTAGTTATCCTTTTCAATCAAGTTCATAACTACCATTAGATTCTGCACAAGCAGGTCACTGATGTGATTTAAGTAGAAGAGATTTTGTTGGTCAGAATTATACGTCTGTTCTTTTCCTGTCAGGGGAAAAAAAAAACCAAAACAAAAACACTTAATAATGTTCAGAGGAAGAGTGTGAAATAAAAAAAAGAATAACTATAAGATAGAGACCTGATACTCAGATGAAGAAATAATTTATGTGGCATTACAGTTTTGAAACCTGATATTTCACTTGTAATTCCTAACCAACTACCTCATAAGCAGATAAATGAATATAACTAAATCTGGATAAATATTTGAGAGAGAAAATAGAAGAAAAGAACATGGTAAAATATAAAGAAGACAGAGCAAAAATGGCTCTCATCTCTCCCTAACCAAAAAGAACAAAAATCTAGGACTAAATAAAATGAGGAAAAAAAGAATGAAAATGTGATTGAAATAACAGTTAAAAAATTAGAAATAGGAAATGAGTGAATTGACATTGGAAAGAGTGATTAAAAAAAGTCAAGTGTTGCTTTAATAGTTTCATTGCAGAACGTGTATATATTATATATCCTTTCATTTTTGTTTCATTCATTTGTTCTCATTATAGGCTGGCTTTCAAGCATGTCATTTACCATCACTTCATTTTCTACTTGTCATAATTTTTCCTTCCTTTTTTCCTGTCTTGAATCTTTTAAAGAATTGCTATACTATTCCCCATTTTGGGAATCTGTATGCGTGAAGCAATCTCTACAGCTAAGGCAGCTGCAGAGGAATCTTTTCAAGAGGCTGATGCAAAGCTTTTAGATTACACAGGTGGTTTTTTAATTAGACGTTCAAATTTAAAATCAATGATAGGAATTAGAACCTGAAAGGCATGCCTTTAATTCCTATCCTGCACCCTCATTTCCTTTTTCCATCCTTGCTTGTAACAGAAAATAATCATAGAATCATAAAATGTCCTGAATTGGAAGGGACCCACAAGGATGACTGAAGTCCAACTCCTGGCCCTGCACAGAACACCCCAAGAATCTTACCATGTGCCTGAGAGTTTTATCCAAACACTTCTTGAGCTCTGTCAGCCTTGGTGCTGTGGTCACTTCCCTGGGGAGCCTGTTCCAGTCCCTGACCACCCTTGGGGGGAAGAACCTTTTCCCGATACCCAGCCTAAACCTCACCTGACACAATTTCAGGCCACTCCCTCAGGTTCTGGCACTGGTCATAGAGAGAAGAGATCGGTGTCTGCCCCTCTTCTGCCCCTCATGAGGAAGCTGCAAACAGTGATAAGCTCTGTCCTCAGTCTCCTTCAGGCTGAACAGACCAAGTGACCTCAGCTGCTCCTCATAGGGCTTCCCCTCAAGGCTCTTCACCATCCTTGTTGCCCTCCTGCCGGAGTTCAGGACCTCTGTACACCGAATCAGTATGATTTTGCAGAAGCCATTTATTGTTTACATTACACCATACTTATGCATTTTTGCAGAGCTGTTCACGCGATCACGCACTACCTAATTGGTCCCTCTATCTTGTCCACGCGTTCTGCATGCACCTTTCGGAGAACTTGATTGGTCCTAGTCCAGGATGGTACAGTCCTTCTTTATCTACTTTCTTGCTGTCTTGTTATTCCATTTTCCAACGTCTTCTCTCCCAGTTTAGCACTGCTTACATTTCAGTAGCCTTGACGAATTCCTGAGGGCTCTGATAAGGGTAACTGAAGATAACTTGGCTGGGGCACACTGTCAGAATTCGAGTGCATTACAACACCCTCCTTTGGACACTCCCTAACAGCTTTATATTTTTTTATATTGCCATGCCCAAAACTGCCCCCAGCACTCGAGGTGATGCCACCCCAGCACAGAGCAGAGAAGGACAATCCCCTCCCATGCCCGGCTGGCAATGCTGTGCCTGATGCCCCCCCAGGACATGGCAATGCTGTGCCTGATGCCCCCCCAGGACATGGCTGGCCCTCCTTACTGCCAGGGCACTGCTGACTCATGTTCAACTGGCCACAGACCAGGACCCCCAGGTCCGTTTGCACAGCGCTGTTCTCCAATGTATCATTCCACAAGATGAAATACGTTAGATGCTTTCAACAAAATGTATATTCAGTGTCATAAAGCAAAGCAATTATTAGTATAACTAGACTTAAAACAGATAAAAACATAAGGATTATTAAGGATACTATGAAATTGAATCTGATAAGGTCCACCCATCCAAGTACCTTGACCATAGTCCCTTACTCCTCTTTGGACATTCATAGCTATTTTGTTTTTTATGTATTCCTATTAAGTTGTAATTGAAATCTAAAAAGGCAGTTATCAAAGAAATTACTAACGGTGTTTTAGTGGGCTTTTTTTACTGTGATTTTTCTTCTTAGCAAAAAAAATTTGGTATGACAGCAGTGCAACACCTCATCATTTCTCTTTAGTCAAGTGGACCATGTTAAAATGCAGATCTGTTCATGAATAATTTTTTCACATTTCATTGAACAGCTATTTGTATTGATGAAAACAAATGCAGTTTGATCCCTCTTTCAAACTGAAGAAAAGTACCAATATTTTCACCACTGTCTCTTGCCTTTAAAGGCTTTCCTGAGTTGGCAGCCTGTTTTGTTTTCTTTAATGAGTTGCTATTGATAAGAGTACCTATGAAACAGACCAACACTAGTCTGATAAGAAGCAAAACAAGATGAAAAACAAAACTTAAAAAATGAGATTAGCAAAGGAAAAAAAAGAAAATTTCCAAAAATACCTGGTGTTTTTCATTATCTTAAAGATATATCACAGATTCTTATCCATATTTAATACCCGAAATATCACAAGTGTGATTAAAAGAGAAGTGTTTGGGAGACAAAATGGAAATTGAGGTGCATGGCTAAATATTTCTAGAGAAACTCACTCCAACATATACATGTGTCTGTGCTAGGTAAGAATTAAACAACATCCTGAGCCGTTCCACTGGAAAACATGGACATTTAATGCTTGCCATAACCAAAGTTTCTTGTTAATCTGCCTCTGCTTTCCCTTCTTCCCATTCTCCACTGAGAACATCAACATTTTCATCAATTCTTCCCTTTTCACACAAATACTTATGTAAGTCTACGGTTAATCTTTCATGGCCTCAGAACCATGTTATCACAGTGATTTAACAGATTTTCAAGCAGTGACTGATTCCCATGAAGACCTTTGGTGCAACTCTGTGCTCCACAGTCCAGTTTGTCACCAGATATTAAATAAAATAAATAAAAATCAAGAAAATAAAGAAATTTTTTTACCATCTCATTTTATTTTGTGGTGGTTTTTGCTGTGTATTTAGACATGCAACATATAAGATATTTGAAGAAGTAGTTTAAGAAGTGTTAAAAGGCCAAAAATGTCATTGAAATAGTTTGTTAAAAAGTTTGGAGATATTTAAATGTGTAAAAGTTTAGTTAAGATAAGTAAGAGTAAAAAAACATCAGATTTAGCTCAAATCTTAATGCAATCACTCAGTTTATAAATGCAATCACTCAGTTTACAAATTTGTTTCCAGGTAGTTTGTTGTAACTGTGCAAGTAGATAAGACTGATAAAATCAGTAGCTAAAATGTGTTTTTTGGTGTGCTGAATGATAATTCTGAATAACATAATTCTCCAAAAGAATACAGAATACTCTGTCAAAATTTAACTTGTCAGGAATAGGTTGTAATAGGGAACATGGCCTTTCATCAGCTGAGAACTGTCTGTGAATCTAACTGCCATCCAGCAAAATGATATAAGATTTCCAACATAGAAACAAATATTTAGGTCCTCATCTCTCAAGCAGAGTAGGTCTGAAACCAGGATGGCTATGAATCCACAGGTGGTTGCAGAGCTTTCCCCTGAGAGCACTTGCAGGGTGTTGTTGCTAAGTGCAAGTCAGGCGCAGAGACACAGAAATCTTTTGAACTGGTACTGGCTTATTTGGATCCAGGTGTGTGTTTGCTATTAACTGGGTACAGTTAATCTAATTTTTTAAACTGAAAAGAGGTATTTAGAAAGTTTACATCTGAGTAACTGTGGCACACATTGTCTTGACTGGGAACAGGGCTACTGGCATCAAGTAACACGGGGCACCACTGTTCTGCATCCTCGGCTTGTTGTTGGCAGAGGCTACCTTCATACTTCAGGTGGACTCAAGACTCAGGTTTTATGACCAAAACTCAATTAGTTTATACCTTTCTGCATAACAGTAAAGCTTAGTCTGCACAGAACATTACTGGACCTTCTGACACTTATGTGCGTCTCAGAGACAAAATGAATTTAGATGGACTTTATTCTACACACTGTTTTCACTGAAATACCTTCTAAAGCCTGAGCTGCCAACTGTTAACACGAAAAATTAAGGACATTCTCTCTAGCTTCTGCTTACAGCTTGACTGCTTTCACACTGCCCATGGCAGTGGGTTTGATGAAGAAATAATGGCTGAATTTATTTGCTTATGGATGCAGCTCCTGAGTGACGGTGCACATCTGGCCATGGTACTTTTCTTGTTTCATTTCTGCAAAGAACACAACACAGCCTTGCTAGGTATGACAGAGGATAACTATGATCACTAAGAAGCATTTGTCATCTTTAGCTACATCAAGTATAAAGTGATAGCACACTGATACACCTGCAGGACAACCAATTAAGATCAATTAACATGTGATGATATATACATTGTGAATCTGCAATTCTTCTACACATCTGAGCTACAATACACCACATTGTAAAGTGCTAAAGATGACTCAGGTATTGTGTCTTGTTGCCTGTATAGCTCATTTGGACTGGGCATTCAAATCAGGTAAGGAATAGACAGGAAATTTCTCCTGCCACTTCCTTCTGCAGGTGTCTTAGGTTACAATGTATGATGTAAGCAAAAGTATGTGTTCTATCACCATCTGTTAAAACCAGATGGGGCAAGGTTCTTTATCTCTTCCATGACACATCCCTGATAACTCCCTCTGGGAGATCTCTTCTGTTAATGGGCTATCTAGTCTCACTGCATGACTCATAAAATTACATCATCTCATTGTGAGATGCTCCGTCCAGGGGGAGGAACCAAGCTTTCCTACCTGGATATAATCTGAGGTTTGGAACACCACAGGCAGCGCTTACCTACTGGATTCCCAGAGGACAAGAGCTACATAACCACCACTGGACCTTCAGAGGATGATTAGACCTTTCTACAGGATCACCGCTTCAACAGAACCACTTCAAAGAGGACTGCAGTCACCACTTAATTGGACTGCCATCATCATCCTGCCCGGCAGGGTGTCAGGTCGTATCCTGACTCTGTCAGGTTAAGCCAGTATTTCTGTATTATTGCCTTGTTATATACACTAGTAAAGAACTGTTATTCCTATTTCTCATATAATTGCCTGAAAGCCCCTTAATTGCAAAATTTTAATAATTCAGAGGAAAGGGGGTTACATTTTTCATTCCAAGGGAGGCTCCTGCCTTCCTTAACAGACACCTGTGCTTCAAACCAAGACAGCAGGAAACACACTTTTGAAGACCCAGTAGCTACTCTTTGGGATTCCTAATCTATAGCTGTTCCCCAAAATTCAGAACTCATTATTTTAACATATATCCCTCTATCTGTCCCTGCTAAAGGAGATCTATATCAAAGATGGATGCTTATCCTGACTGGAAGTGGGTACGTTGACTGAAAGCGCAACACATGAAACTACTGGTGAAAGCTGTAGTGAATGGCAAAAGTAATTTTGAGTTCGGTACAATTCTTTGTAACAGTTGTTGACAGAAGCCATGGATGGAGGTTGCAAGACCATAAGATCATAGAATGGCCTGGTTTGGAAGGGACCTTAAAGATTCATATCCCCCTGAAATGGGCAGGTACTTCTTTTTCTAGAACAGGTTGCCCAGATCGCTATGCAACTTGTCCTGGTCTTGAACTCTTCTAGGGCTGGGGCATCCACAGCTTTTCAAGGAAACTTGTTCCAGTGCCTCACCACCCTCACAGTAAAGATTTTTTTCCTAATATCTAATATAAAACTATTCTCTGTCAGTTTGAAGCCATTCCCCCGTGTCCCATCACTCCAGGCTCTTGTAAATAGTCTCTCTCCATCTTTCTTGTGGGCTCCCTTCAGGCAGGGGAAGGCCACAATTACATCACCCTGAAGTCTTCTCTTTTCCAGGCTGAACAATCCCAATTCTCCCAGCCTCTCCTCAAAGGAAAGGTGCTCCATCCCTCTAATCATGTTGGTGACATCATCTGGATTCACTCCAACAGGTGCAACAGAGCACAGTACCTTTCCCGGGAAGATTCTCCTGTGTGTGCCTTGGAGTGAAAACGGTAACTTCTTGGTTATCCTCTTGCCCAAACATCTAACTGAGATCATGAAATAGGTTTGTGCTGCTTCCACCACCAGTGACTGTAACACAAAAAGACTGCCATCAGCATCCTGAATTTGAACCACCAAGACACCTTGCAGCATAAAGAAGATTCTCTGCCTCCTAAAGATGCCATGGGATGATTGTGTCCCTGAGAAATGCTGAGTCCTCTAATGGGAAAGCACTTCCATATGGCATTCTGCTTCGAGGCATAAGATTCTCCTCTCTGGTACTGCCTCTACACTGTGATCTGGAACACATCTACTACAAAGAAAACTTTGAAAATAAAAGCTAAGGATAAGTTGGAAGATGAGGAAGGGTCTGTTAAAGGTTGTATGCTGAAACCAGGTCACAAGTAGATTACAATTATTTAGGAAATTTAAGTAAAACTAAAGGCAAGGATGAACAAATACATGGTCAGACTGACATAGAAATAGAGGTTTGTAAGGATTTGAGAGTTGCATGCAAAGGGAAGATGCAACATTGAACACTTTCATAAAATGAACCACCTGAGGGATCTGGGATCTCCTAAGGATTCCAAGCACAGCTGGTGGTAAATGGGTGGTATGGGGGTATGTGGGGGGCCACATTCTGGTAGGTTTCCTGGAACCCACACAGAAAGTTTCCTCCAAATGAAATTTAAATCAAATGCACCAAAACCACTGTGAGACCAAAGAAACAACAGAAATCAACTAAAACATAAGGGGTTTCTCACACACACACACATATACAATCACTCCAAGTTGCTAAGATACATGCACTCCAAAAGAAATATGTACATGAAAGGAGAGCCCACAAAATCAATTGAACAATTGAATTTAAAGTTCAGAAATAATTAGCTAAATTTTGAACTTACCTAAGTGACAAGCTATTAATTTAACAGGAATGAATCTTTCTGAGAAAAGAAAGAGAAATTAGGAAAACAAGAAGTTTGGTAACAACTGTGTGAAATGAGAGACAATGGCATGATCCAACATGAAGCAAAAAAGGCTCTTATGCAACAATTTCTCTTTGAATAACCAACTCTTTCAAGGTGGGAAAGGAGATAAGGTTTTATGATTTGCATAAGAAAAGTTTATCTTCAAGACAAAAATAAAGGGAAATGAAAAATACCATAGAGTGTTTATTTTATTTCAAGAACTATACTCCATCCCCCTCTCAAGACACACCACTCAAGCATTTATTTTCAATAACCAGCACAAATTTTGCAATTTCTGAAACAAATAGTCTCCATGAAAGCTAAAAATTCATTCTAAATAGCCATTTTCTTTCTCCCCTTTGATTTATATGGGTGAAAACATATTTCTTTGCTAACTAGCACATAAGACGTGAAATTAATTATCTCCCAGCCAAAGTGAATAATTAAGAAACCTTGGTGACAATTAATAACAATTGGTTGTAAAGAAAAATTCTCCAGCTGTATTTCTTACTAATTAAACTTCATGAACGGAATATTAATATATAGCTGAAATAGTGTTCATGTTGCAACTATAGAAGGAGACCTGTGCTCGCCCTCCTATTAAGATAATTCATCTGATATGCAATTCCTATTCTCAGTTTCTATTGCCACACATATGAAGAATTCAATATGTCTTTCAAAAAAGGTGATGTGCAAAAATATCATCATATGAATAGCGTACATGAGTTCTGCAATGCAAAGATAAAGTTTCACTTTCCACTTAGTAATGCTACCACAATCCAAGTATGCTCCTTTCACTCTGATTTTCTTTCTTCTTTTACAGAATTTGAGGATAGTCAGATGGTGAAGGTTAATCAAGGGATCAAATGAATTTGTGTGAGATCATAATTGTTTTGAACAGGGAAAGGTGCAGGCACAAAAAAAAGACGAAGTTCTTAGATAACAGCACTATATTTAGACCAATGAAAAGCTGGAGATATTAAAAGGATTTCTCACATATTCTCATTTCTGTCATAACAGTCAGGCTTAAGAAGGAGAAGTATATAACAAAATGGAGCAACTGTATTGAACAAAAACACATTGCTGTTTGTTGGGCTGTGCGTTGATTGATTATATCCAGATTAACAAGTTGAAGTAAACTTATTATTCAGTTGTATGGTTAAGCATAGCCTTTATGCAGTATGTCAAATCTAACATAAAAAGATAAACTATCTGACAAAAATATCCCTGAGAGTATAAGAGTCCTACAGCAAATGCTGTAAACAGAATAGCAGAGGCAATACTATTATTTGCTTAGTTGTGCCAATAATGGACACTCCAGTTTACTAATATTGATATGAAATGGCATCTTGTTTTTCTGATAGTGCTTTAATGCAATTCAACTGAATGATGTAGCTGTTGTGGTTTGACACTGGCCAAACATCAGGCACCCACGATAGCTGATCACTCACCCTTCCCTGCCACAGCTAGCAGAAGAGAGGAAATTTAACAAAGGCCTCATGAGTTGAGATAAGGACTGAGAGAAAACATTCCAAGGGCAAAACATGCTCATCTTAGAAGTACAAAGTGAATTTATTACTAACAGAGTCAGAGGAGGATAATGAGAAATAAGCCTTTAAAAACACCTTTTCTTCCCTCAACTCCTCCCTCCTTCCCACCAGCCCCGCAGGGAGACAGGGCATGGGTGTTCTGGTCAGTTCATCACCCGAGTTCTTCCACAGCTCAGGGAGAGAAGTCCTTCCCTTGCTACACCGTGGGGTCCCTTCCCACAGGAGACAGTTCTCTGTGAGCTTCTCCAGCATGGTTCCAATCTCACAAGCAGCAGTCCTCCCAAAACTGCTGCGGTGTGCGTCACTCTTCCATGGGGTGCAGTCCTCCAAGGACAGGCTGCTCCAACCTGGAAGCAGGGGCTCCCTCTCTCACTGGGCCTTTCACTGGATCACAGCCTCCTCCAGGCATCCATCTACTCCAGCATGGGCACCTCCCCCATGGGCTGTGGGTGGATCTCCGTATCCCATGTGGACCCCATGGGCCTCAGAGGGACAGCTGCTTCACCATGGTCACCACCATGGCCTGCAGAGGCATCTCGGCTCTGGTGCCTGGAGCACCTCCTCCTCCCCCTCCTTCTCCACTGACCTTGGTGTCTCCATGTTGTTTCCCTCAGGTGTTCTCACCTCCTCCTCTTCTCTGGCTGGAATTAAAACCGTGCACCCCACCTTGTTTTGATTTTCTTCTTAAATACATTATTACAGAGGCCTTACTAACCTCTCTAATTGGCCCAGGCTTGGCCAGTGCTATGTCCATCTTCAGAGCCATCAGAGATTGGCTCTGGCGGACATGGTGGAAGCTTCTAGCAGCTTCTCACAGAAGCCACCTCTGTGGCCCCCTACCAAAAACCAATCCGTGCAAAACCAACACAGAGCTAACCTTTCTTTATGCATTTTACCACTTATGATGCCAACAGCGATATATGAATCTCTCAAAAAATAAATCAATGAACAACAAAAAAGAGTGTGTGTATTTCAGGGGACTGTGAAAAATACATTAAATCTTTCTTCTTGAGCACACATTCAAATGCAGATTCCCATATGCAAAAAAAGTTGTGTTTTAACTGATATCAACATGTTTCCATTTCTGAGAAAAATCAGTATGTATTTGGTTCTTAGGGGATTTATCAGAGTATTCATATCAGTACTTCTAATGCAGTATCACTGCTACTGTATCAGCTGGCTGATGTGAAGACCCATGTATGATACTGCAGGAACATGAGAATCACAGGAAGCTTGGGAAATTTAGAGCATTTATTTCAGAAAGAAACTTTTTTAGGTTGAGTGTGGTAGGTATAGCCCCTGGTGTTTTCACTGTACTGTTTTCTTGCACTTGAAGGTGGAAAATTCCTCTTCACTTTATCAGTATGGCTTCAATTAACTATGATAGTAGGTTTGTACATATATACAGAGACATACTTTGAGTCTTAAATCATTTTTACTTCCCTTTTTATATCCTCTTTTAAGCTGTCATCACTGTTACTGTAACACATTTAAAGTGTTATGGTACATATATTTTCACAGAATTGAGAGGCTCTGATTTAGAAATAAATGCATTTGGGAAAATTAACCTCAAACCCTTCACACGCTATCAGTAGTCAGTCAAGAGTAATATTATGCCAGGTGGGGTTTTTTGCTGCTTTCTTTTTTTATTTTCCTAGTGTCATACAAAAGTCATGGCTCAGTAGTTCCAGGAAAAATTGTGGCATCCTGTGTTCCACAAAATGTACTGTAAACCTTATGTCAAAAGGGAACATGGGGTCAGAGCCTCCGGCCCTCTTAATGACTATAAATTTGCTAATGCCATGGAAGAGAAACGGAGAAGGAGACTACTTGGAGCAGATGCTGCCAGAAATAGGCTCTGCTGCAGGGAAGGCTGAGGACAACAGGCTTAAAGACAGGACCCCTGAAAAGTCCTTATTCTGATAGTCTTAGAACTTTTGCAGAATTCCTAGCTGTTTTGAATATCAACTAATCACAACTCATCGATTTTTCATTTTCCTTTTCATGACTTACTGAATGTAGATATGAGTCATGTCCTGAGTTAATAAGAATATCAGCGTACCTGAGAACATGATTCATGGTGATTAGGCTGTATGCTAAGCTATGAACCAAGAATGATATTTCTTCGCAATTTTTACTAGTTACTTAAAAAAAAAATACCAATGGTATGCTTATAGAAGGCAGCATTAAGAAAATGGAATGCAGAGAAGTGAATTTGGGGACTGAGAAAAACAGGACAGGTGAAATCCAAGGTCAGAAATATGGGCCAAAGTGAACAACTGTTGGCTAAGGAGATCTCATTAATGCCATTACTTGGCTATTTGTGCACAGGCAGAAGCTGATTTATAGCTCTACAGCAAATATATTACCAGATTATTTCCTCCCTCAGATACGTCTGCCGTCCTTCCACAAACAACAATATTTTTAAGAGGTTTAAAAAGTATAGACAAGAATAATTAAAAATTAAAATATTCATTTTCCACACTTTCATATGATACAGAAAACATGTAATATACCTACAATTTGTAAGGAAAGTAATTAGGAAAGTGTGTAATGAATCATGTTCTCAGGTATATTGATATTTTTATTAACTCTGGACATGACTCGTATCTAGATTCAGTAAATTGTTATAGGAAAATGAAATATCAGTGAGTTATAATTAGTTGATATTCAAAAGAGTTAGGAATTCTGCAAAAGTTCTAAAAGTTCTATCACAATAAAGACCTTTCAGGGTCCTTAACTTCTCTGCAATTCATCTATTTAGCGACCCAAGAAAATCAGGGAAAAGTAGAGATTAACACGTGAGGAAACATATCTGAAACCTGCATTTTACAGAAAACTTATAATGGGACATGAAGTAAGGATCTAATAGTCATAACATCAAGGCACAACATATTCTTCTGTCTTCCCTTTTTGTGAACTTAGCCAGTAAACACAGTTGCAATATCTGTATTTTAATTAAAAATAACTGAAAATTAGAAAATTAAGTGTATTTTTTTTCCTCTGGTAAATGAATGTATAAACCAGATCTGCCTAACACAGTCAAATTGCAACTTGAGCACCTTGACACTTGATTATGAAAAACATGGAATGAAATCTCAGCTATATGAAAGTCAGTAGGACTTATCTTGCAAAGCTGTGAAATATTATAGAGCTAGTCTATGGTAGTTCAGCTGCAATGTTGATACCACAATTTTTCATTGCATGTATTCTCTGTTTGGAAAGCAGAGAACTAATATATGAATAATGAGAAGTTATCTAAAGTTGGACTTCATGTCTGTATAGGGCTGGAGTCCTGATTTAAATACTAGGAGATTTTAGGATTACATTCCATTACATTTACAGTGAAAATCCTAGTAGAGAAAAGGTCAAAAAGCCAATTTTCAAATTGGTTTCAAGAGTTTTTGTAGAACTCTTCACATTTTCTACACTCATGAACACATGTGCAGAGGTAGGTGTTTTTCAGAAACAACAGCTTTAATTCAAGGATTTATATTTTTTCTGGTATAGAGTTTGGTAAGTCTGGCTTTTTCAGGCAATTTTCAGGTACTTCCATCTATTGTGTTACCAAGGGGTTGAAAGTTGCAGAAGATAAATTGAGACTCCTCTCTGAGAACTGTCCTCAACAGGCAGCCACACCTGACTTTGTCAACCCTCCCAGTGTCCTTCTTTTCTTCTTTCTATTCCGCCCCTCTTTTAGAGGGACGAGAACCCTAGAAACTTTTAACAGACAAACATTATTTGACATTTATTTTAGTCTAAAATATCTAAATATGTGGTAATCAAGGCAAGGAAGATAGAAGAATTGTAAATAAACAGTAATCTCTATGGGATATGCAATTTTTATACAAATACTACTTAAAAGTGTTACGTGTATTTCAAAATTAGTAAAAGAAATCAAAAAGAATTACTGCTCACAACATGACTAAAGTGATTTGTCCTATGGTGTTAAATGTTACTTCATGGGAAAACAATCAACATCAACAAACAGCCAATTTAATTGCACTCAGATGTACAAAGCGAAATATAAATATCGACAATATAATTTTTGTCAATAACCGATGAATTATTCACTGACTTGAAATGTTTTGGTCCTTGTAAATCTGTTATATCTTCCACACTGAATTTATAGCTATATTACAGAAGTTGGTCTTGCTCTTTAAATGGGTCAAGCATAACTATTTATTTTATTTTAATTTATTTACTGTTTGTATTAACATTGTGAATTTTTCTGGTAGCAAAAGTGTCTTGAAAACTAATTGAAAAAAATTAAAATCTCTGTTAAAATATTATTTCCATTGCTTCAAATTTAAAACCTGAATAGCTATCCAATGTTTTGAATCACAGTCAAATTGCTTTTGGCATTTTAGCATGTCCAGAGGCAAATTCCTACAAGGCCTCACTTGACATTTACTCAGTTCAAAACTCAAGAAAATTCCTAACTATCACAGCTGAAAAAATTATGCATTTTTAATTTAATATTCTCCAGTGTTCAAATGCCATAATGTTAGGCTCTGGTGTTTCACCTGTGGTGTATTTATTAATATTCGGGGTGTGCGTGCATGACTCTTTGGAAAGGTTTCAAAAAACTATTCAGATTACTTTGCATCCCCACAATTTTACACCAAACCACGTAGTATTATATGTGATTTAAGTTATAGTACCCTGCATTTAAATAATCATCTACAATTTCTTAAAAGTGTACATATACATGCGTGGATATGTACACAAACATGTACACACATGCAGCAGGTACTATCTCTTCTTTAACCATTTTGTTCCTGTCTGAATAATGGCTTCAAGGGAAAAAACCGACAAAACAAAAACATCCCCCAAACTAGAACACATATTTTAGACAAGATTAAAGCAAAGACCTATTTTTTCGTATAGTACTTTAAACCACAAAGAAACTTGGAATTCCATCTGTCTCATTAAGGAAAGACATGACAGCTCCTCAGTAGTTGTACAGCTGAGAAGAAATTAATAACCATATGCTGATATAGACCTGAAAACCTGGTCTAATACCTGTATAGTATCTCTAACAGATTGTGAGATATCAGACATAAAACTACCATTAGTCTAGCACTGAAATTTGTAGATATACAGCAGCTTTATCTAGTCATGGATATAGATTGGAAGAGCACAAAGAGTTTAAATGGTAAACCACATATTTACCTAAGTTATTGAAATAGTCTTCCAGGGTGTGCTCACCTTTTCTTCCCCCCAAAACTATGCTCCCCGAGATAATGTGGGTGGTATAGAATAGCAACCTGGCCATGCCCACATGCTCCACCCTCTCTCTGCAACCAGAACAATCCCAACATCACCTAATATATGAAGAAAGCCAGTAACATGTTTCTAATGCTTCTTCTGCAATATAGGATATAAAATTATCGTTCTGAATAGAGCTCTGAACAAGGGAAAGTTAGTAGATACTAAAGGAATTCTCATGCACCATGGAATTGACAGATAGAATGCTATGTCATAAGTTTTATGAGAGCAAACATACTGCTCTAACCATGTAAATACTGCAAACATAGAATATACACAGGAAATATTATGTTTAAATATTTTATTAATATATTACAATTACAGGGATTTTAAAGATCACCTCAATAAAGGCTTCTTGCCTCCCAGCAGCTGATTCTTCTTTTCTCCAGTAGCTTTCCACTTATGTGGGGAACACTCACAATATCGAGAAGTCTCTCTTACCTTGAATGTGATCTGGAAGTCAATGCAGGTGCAGTTTCTCGATTGAATTTTTGGGAATGTGAATAGTGTTAGTGCAGTCTAAAAATAATGGCAACGATAAAGTTATGTACCAATATGTGTTAAATACATCACAGATGAAGGTTTTTATTATAAGAACTGCTTTAAATATTTAAAATCCTTTTAGAGTTTGATGCATGTCACTGCATTGCAAGTTTTCTTGAAGCTTTCCTTTCCTTTATCAGATGGATGTATCTTTCTGCCAAACATCTGCTCTATTTTTGGAGTAGTGAATATTTTGTTTCCAGTGACAGACATACAATTGTGTAAGACTTTTATCCATATGGTTTTAAACATACTTTGTTATCTGGGTAGGAGTGCATGTCCTGTAATCCTACAAAAAGATTACAGAGAGGTGAGGATAAGTAACACATTTACCTTCTGGAGAGTCTAAATTATTCAATTAGCCCAAAGAGACAGATCAAAGAGAAAGAAAAAGCAACAGAATTACTTATACTGCTTATACTGCTTATATTGCAGAAGTCCAGTAAGAATGAAATTGCAAGTTGTATCTCAATCTTCAATCTGATCTCTTTTCAGTCCTATGCATGGCCTCATACTATCTGCAAACAGGCTGATGCAGGAGGGTGTGATGCTGTGACTTAAACTCACTCCAATGTACTGTTGAAACACCCTTCAGACACATAGCCAGAATAAAAAACTATTCTTTTACTGAAATGGATTTTGTTGAGGGCTATGAAGATGATGAAGGGCCTGGAGCATCTCTCTTATGAGGAAAGGCTGAGAGAGCTGGGCTTGTTCAGCCTTGAGAAGAGATGACTGAGAGGGGACCTCATCAATGTCTGTCAGTGTCTGCCTTAGGTTTTAACTTTTATATTTTTCAGATCCTGTACTCCTTAGTGTGTAACTCTGAAACTTCATATAGCCCGTTAGCTGTTCCCTGATTCTGGTTAGACATAACAAACCCTCTCTAGGTTTGCACTTCAAGGACACCTTGCTGTCCCAGGACCCAAAATACGTAAACTAAAGCCTTTGAACGGGAAGGCAGAGGGGGAGGGAAACTTGGGGTAATTACTTCATTGCCTGAGATTGTAATTGGAGAACTAACCCTGATATGCAAATAGACTAAGCTTATTAAAAAAAAAAAAACCTGTGACCCAGGGTCCATCTTGGGTGGAGCCCCTCGGAGGCTTTTGACTCCCAAAGTGTACCTTTGAAGGCCCCTCAAACAAATACCTGTTTTTATTCTCTTAATCTTGTGTAGCCTCTGTTTTCAGGTAGCCACTTCAAGGCATCCCTGCATGGAAGGGTCAGAGCACGGACCAGGCTCTGCTCCATGGTGCCCAGCAATAGGACAAGGGGCAGTGGGAGAAACATGTACAGGAAGTTCCACCTGAACATGAGGAAGAACTTCTTTCCTGTGCACTGACCTGGCACTGGAACAGACTGTCCAGAGAGGGTGTAGAGTCTCCTTTACTGAAGGCATTCCAGAACCATCTGGACACTATCCTGTGCCATGTGCTCTGGGATGACCCTGTTTGAACAGACAGGTTGGACCAGTTGACCTGCCATGGTCCCTTCCAAACTGACCCATTCTGTGATTCTGTGATGAGACTCTTATGCTAAGACAGTTTCTTGTAGGTATGCGGTGTTTCTGCAACCTTTGAACAGTGTGGCAATCACAGTTTTGGGGTGAAACATTGGCCAAAATCATCTTCTTATGAGCCACCTTAAGAAGACTAAAGAGCTTTTAACTTCAAAGAAAACCAAGTTTTGTAGAATATTGGCTATAATATTTAGCTATTTAGAGAGATAAAAGAAAGTAAAAAAACTGTGTCAGTTTATTCTGCCTAGATCAGAAAAGAAATTAAAAAGATGTTCATACAAGTTTCTCATCCTCTTCATTCCTTGTGGAAAAACCCTGTTTTCCAAACTTGGTTTTGCTAACCTTAGTGCCTCTGAGAGCAGCTCTTTTCCATTTCCTCTGGTTCACGTGAAGCTTTTGTTTCTGTAGTTCCAGATTCCTCATAGTCGATCTCCTTCCCTGTTCCTTTCAAAAATTTTTCCATCCTCAGAAGAGCTACAGTTCCCCAGCTCACTCCTGCAAATATTCCTTCACCTGCCATATCCTTCATCCTCTCCAAAATGTTTTGCTTGAGCAGGATCAAATTATTGTGAAAGGTAGTAAAAATCTCCCTTTCTTTTCTGCAATTTTTTACCTAATTCTAAGTCTGTTGGTAGAAGAACTACCATGCAGACTGAGAAAACACAACTAGAAATGGCATTGATTGCCCCAATGGTCATGTATGAGTGAGGAAGGGAGAGGAGTTGAACATATTTTTACAAGAACATTGTCACAAGCATCTTTGTGACTAACTACCTAGTATTCACACCAGTGCACCCCTCTGTGACTGCACACCTGGCAGGTAGTGCAACTATTGAGTAGTTTTGGCAGAGCATGGGCTCTGTAGTAGTAGATCTTAGTGTAGATGCAACTGAGTTTTTCATATCTATTTGGATTTAAGGGGGAGATCATAGAGAATGGTTAGGGTTGGAAGAGACCTTAAAGATCATCTAGTCCAACCCCTGATGATGAATGCAGGCAGAAATTATAAGGCTGTATTTCTGTATCTGAGCTGCTTCATTTTTAAACACTTGGAGATGGGAAGAGCAGAACAGAGACTGATAAATGCAAATAATATTATTCATGTAATCCATCACTGTTCCTCTTTTTCATTTCCTACAGACGTTTGCTTCTGAAAAGTTGTAACATCTTTGGTGTAACATCTAAGGGACATTTGGCATGTCCAACTTTTTTTCTTTTTCTCTTTTGTTATTCAAAAGTTTCATATGGGAACTAAGGAGAAAACAGGACAGTATTTTTTGACATTTTTCATGAAAGGACAGAATGGCTTGTTGCAGAAAAATAGGGGTGAATATAAACAAAGTGACTTTGTAGTGGGAAATCAATTATAATTCATTTTATTATGGAAAGGCAATGCTAATTCTTTAAGTGCACCTTTTAAAAAACAAATATATTTTAAAAACCAAAATATCTGACAATTTAATTTTTTTTGTTTTTTGTTGAGAGCTAATTTTGTAGATATAATGGAAGAGATATTAAGAGTTTTACCATATTCATTGCTGCTGAAATTGTTTAGCATACAGTTATCACATAAGTAATTGTTATGTTTATTATATTATGGATTAGAACTCCTATGCTATCTATATGGAATATTATCTACAGATCTGTGCTGTGAAAATATGTCTTGTAATGTCTTGTCTGAAAAATGAAAATTAGCCGTTCATTATTCTTTTCATGCTATCTAACTCAAGACTCAGGCAGTATATGTACTTTAAGAAAGAAAAATAAAGAAATCTGTAATATACAACAGAGTATAGGAAATATTGCATATTGGTTTTATGTCAAGACTGTGCAACATGAATTCACAGTGACAAATACTTTCTTATATAAAAAGACTAATTTTTTATACTACTGCTCTGCATGTGATCAGTTTCATATTTCAGTGTTTTGATTACATTTAATTCACAATGATGAAGGTGAAAATAAATTTAGATTTGTGTAGAAGGTAAATTTTGGCTTAAAGTGAGAGAAATCAATGGTAGGTTTACAGGTGAGAGATGCCTACATAAACTTACTAAAAAATAAATTGAACTAAACTCTATATATCAGTACCGAGAAAAGTATTTCTTATGTACATCATCTTAAATTAAAAAATAAAACAAAACCAACTTACCACAGAAGCAAATCCCAAACGAAAAGAAAATAAACTTTCTTCAGTTTGGGAGGTCTTTGATAAAAGTCACTAACTGCAAAGGTTGCAAATAAAGCAACTACATTACACTTTGTTTAACGTATCGAATTGAGATTAGGATACAATGCAAGGAAACTATGCACTTTGGATTCTTCTTTCTCTCCTGAGAGAAATTCAAAAGAGGCTTATTTCTTCTGGCATACTTCTATATTTGCACTGACTCTATCAGTCATGTCGTCTGTGACTATGTTGTGCAATATTTTTCATTCTTCCCTTGATCCAATTTTTAAAAATTGCACATCTTTGTCTCTATATAATGGCACTCAAGAGATAGAGAGGCGAGGATTTATGCCTATTCTTTTAAATTTAGTTTCAAATAAACATAATGAATTAATAGTATGGTCTAGAAACAGTGAAATTGCAATGACATTAGATTTCAAATCAAATGACAATTTACAGTACATAGATGATTTCTGTATCATTCAGTACAGTTCTGGAAGGAGTTGAGCATTCTTAACATTCATTACAGGGACTACTGTGTTTGAAGCATTCTCACAATTCTCTGGGAAATGATCTTTGGAGCACCAAACTATTATATTGTTAATAATGAACTAACTGCTGATTGTAAAGTGCTTTGGATTTCCAGATGAAGTTCATTTTTGAGAAAGCATTCTATTGAAGATATTGTGCAAAATATTTATTTATTTAAACATAAAAATCTAAACTGGATTTGTTTCAATTTCATTTCTTAGAGTATTTTCCAAATGTAATTAAAAGGAAACTTATGAGATTTACTAAAGCATTTTATGTATTAATTTTTTTCCTTCTTGATCTTTCTTGGACATTTATATCACTAGATTCTACTTTGTGTGGGTTGCTATGAAAATGTCAAAGAAATTTCAATTGAAAAGAAAAATTCCTAGATAAATTGGGGGAGCAGTACACATCTAGGGTTCTGCTAATGGTTTTAGAGATAAAATTTTCCTTCCAATATTGCAGTTCAAGACAATAGCCATCACATCCTAATCACAGGCAAGTGTCGTTTTGGAATGTGTTCTTTAGAGAAAAAAATATATCATCAGAAGATACTTGAAAAACATTTGGATAAGTTATATACATATCATAAAGGAAGTAGACAAAAAGACGAATTTAATAAAAGTAAGGAAAATCAACAGTATATACAGGTGGTTGTTTCTCACCCTTTCCCATGGTAGGCATTAATACGATGGTCAAACATTGTGTCATTTAATGCTTAAACACTTCTGGTGTTTTATATTAGGAACACCTTCTGCTTGCCCTGGGGTTTTCATGGCATTTCCGGTTTATCTAACGGTCACTCAAGAATAAAATTCTTCCCCTCCAAGCATATTTCCAACTTACTAGTAAAATACTCAAATAATTCCTAAATTTGGCTATTCCAGAAAGACAAGTTTGAGAATAATTCTTTATTGTTGCTTGAACAGGTCTGTTGCCTGGAGAATGAGATTTTACTCTTCTTATGATCTGGAAATGACAGAACAGCACGCATATGTGTATGCAGTTTCTTTTCCCCTTCAGGTTAGAAACGTAAGTCTTTCATGGTTTCTGTAGAAGTTCCAAATCACAGTAAAATGGACTGCATGAAATGGAAAACTATTTTAAAGTTCCTAATGTTACTAGTACCTATTTTACTCAAGTTGATAAATTAAACATACATAACATTATATCACTAAGTCTTAAACCTGTTCCTTTTATGAGGATACGGAAGTCTTTTCCTCCAGGTTCACTAGTCAAGTAGTCTGAAAAAAGTTAACTTCAATATTTATTAGGCAACCAGTTTTAAAAGTTGTCTTAAAGATAATATTTTCAAACTTCAATTAATTTTTATATTTTCATCCTGGCGCACAGTATAGTTTTCTTTCAGTGCACTGGCGATACACAGTATGAACACTGTTTTAATGCTAAGTACTTCTAACTCCCTTGCAAAAAAGATCAGGCACATTATTGTACCCATCAACACAATTGTGACTCTTTCCCTGATTTTAAGTAACAAGTACTCCACCCCCAACTCCCCAATATATTTAAATGATTGTAAGTGTGATCTTATGTAAGCTATTCTGGAGTTCCATTCCACTATTATATTTAAATAGAGTGTAAAAATAGAATAATTTTTAGTTGCATTTGGGTTTGTATATGTGTCTATAGTATCACTATAATATCTTAAGTGAGAGTGATGGCAACTTAGCCAGGTAATAAAAAAAATTGCTCTCTGTAAGTCCTAAAATAAGCATAAATCACTTCTCAGAAGTTTATTTCAAATAATTTAACTGATTTAATTAACCCCAAAGTAAACACATTAATTAGGTCCTAGTGAAAGAAAAATTGGGACATTCTGCGATAATGAAAAAGTGGTAAAGAGTGAGTGATTGAATTATCTTTAATCTCATGTTTCAAGGGAATCATCACGAATAAGTCTTGCATTTATAATTTTTAAAAAAATACTTTAAAGCAGCTGTCACTCCCAATAGAAATATCCATCTGGGTAATAAGTTTGCCTCTCTTCCTCCCCACAAGCCTCTCGAAATCCAGACAAAAACAAGAAATAATAATTGACCAGTAATAATATAAAAGTTATGCCATGAAATATCCATTAATAGAATAGGCTTTTTTCCTTAAAAAACTCTTCCCACCCTGCTGCATGATATTAATCAATACATTTTAGGAAGTCCTGAGAATACAGACAGAATTACTGATGGTCTCACATGCACCCAGCATGGGTTAACCTCCACTCTCTAGCAATGAATTAAAAATTTTATACCTTAACTTGTCGGGAGTCAGAAATTACAAAGGAAGAGGTTTCAGGTCAGCACCCCACAAACCAGTATTGTTACCATCCCTCTTCACCCCACCACCAGAACTTAATCATTCTTTCACCTTAACTGGAGGCTAATATTTCATAAATATTTTCCTGGTTTGTCTGAAGCTCAAATACCTTGCAGAGAGGACAGTTGTTTTGGTTTTCATGGTAATTGAGTTGAAAGTATTCACAATGAACCTATTTATATTTAAGCAGTCCAAAATACTCTGTGTATGGACCTGAGACGAAGAAAAATTTCTTGATGAAGAATAAACTCTCTGGAATATTAAATGAAGGATTATTCATATATTCAGAATATAAGTCAGTATAACATTTACTGACCTAGATCCTCATAGGAATAAAGCATATCCTTTAAACTTCCATTGAGGCAATGCTGATTTACTATGATTAATTACCTACAGCATTCTAGTTTCTTTGATCCTTTGTTCAAGATAATTAAACAGAAAAAATTACCTCATGACAATGTATTTTTTTATTATTATTTTTCAGTACAAAACTGAAGTCATTGTAACAGAAAATTTAGCGAAAACTTTCCTTGCTCTCTGTGTGGTAATTGCCATTCCTGTATATTTTCTTCGAAGATGAATATATTTTTTTACTACAAAACTTCTAGCTGATCTCCAGGATAAGAGAGGCACTGCCTGCATGGAGGTGTCATTTAATGCATACAGGGAAACAATTACATATTTTCTAATTGTCAGCCTTAACAGGTGAAGGAAACCCAAAGTTAATTTGGCATCTATGTTTTTCCTATATTTTTGTTTTCTATGTGCTTCAGGCTTTAAACTGTAGACTTAAAAGTAGTAGAGTGGTATGATTTGTTTAATTTAATTCGCTGCCTCTTTGTGGTGAGGAAAATCTAAAGCAAACAAACCAAATTTACACCAAATGAAAAATAACCAAATAACTGTGGAGATGAAGAGAGAATTACTTTCCAGGTTTAAGTTTGTTTTTTTGAATAAGAACGAAAGTACAAGGAGGAAAAAACCCCAGTGGTAATGAATAAAAGGTGAAATACCTTGTAATTTAAAGGAAAGTTAGAATAGAGCTTCAGGATTTTTTTTTTGTCAAGTTTAACTTCTAGAGTGTAAAATAAATTTAATCTCAAGGTTTCAGACAATGTTGAACTAACTAGGAACTGAGCAACAAAGCAATTTAGGAAAATGGCTTAGAAACCATCTTTTTAAACATCTGCTAAGGTGATTTCTTGAAGGAAGAAGACTTTGTTAGAAAGATTAAAAAGTTAAAAACTGAATTTAAAAACTGTCAGGTTTATCATCTTGTTTCATGAAGAAGCAGCTTATTTTCTAATTTTAAAGTATTCATGAGTACTCACACTTTAAAAAGTAAGAGAGAGAGAACAGAGCAAGTTGTTTAACTTAAAGGGTGAAATTCATCCTGTGCAGAGATGTGGCACAGAGAGTATGTTAAACCTGAATTTTTATATAAGCACATGCTCTTAAAAAACCTTGGTAGATCTTGTGTCAACAGGTGAAATTTATGTCTGAAAAGAGTATTTGTAACATTGTTTATATGACCAGAGCTATACCTGAAATAATCATTCTAACACAGGTTATTAATTTGTCAAAACACATACATATATAAGTGGCCAAAAGATGAATCAGAGTAAATTGAAATTCTTCACTGGATATGGTTGTTGAACTTTACTGCACATAAATTACAAAGAGATCCAAATGTTGCAAAGGTTTTGATGTTCTTCTTGTCAATTTGCATTTTATTTGGCCTGACTTCCTTCCTCACAATGAAAAGAAAATTCAATCACAACTACCTTGTACCTTTCATAGACTTAAAAAAAATAAAACCTGTAGTTTGTGTAAGAGCACCCATGCCTTAGATAGGGTTGCTATATGAAAATGTGAGAAACAGCCATAGCAAAAAACCAAGCATCCAAAAACTGTAAATCTTTTTCATTTATGCCACTACACTAATTAGTGCAAGGTCATATAGATGTTACAGGTTTTCCTTACTGAAATACTTCTGAAAGCAGGTATGACCCAATGCAGATCTGAAGAGAAAACTGAATCAACAAGGATTGCTTTGTTTGAAAATCTATTGAACTCAGAGAAAAAGTGCGCATTGTGATCGTGGTAGAAGGAAGTAGAAAAATAAGATAATATTTTCCTTATTATTTGTTGACTTCATGAATGAACTAAACATATCATAGAGTCATAGAATTGCCTGGGTTGGAAAGAACCACAAAGATGACTTAGTTCCAAGCCCCCTGCCATGGGTAGGGACATCTTCCACTAGACCAGGTTGCTCAGAGCTTCATCCAACCTGGCCTAGAATATTTCCAGGGAGGGGACATCCACAACTTCTCTGGACAACTTGTGCCAGTGCCTCACCACCCTTCCAAGAAAGAATCTTTTCCTAATATCTAATCTAAACGTGCCCTCTTTCAGTTTGAAGCCATTCCCCCTTGTCCTGTCACTGTTTTCTTTTGGTAAATACATTATATACAATGATATATAAGAACAATATATCAAACATATAAAATGTTTAACAATAGATAAAATATATAAAATACATACTAATATATAATACGCTATCATAATGTCTTAGATTATAATGTAAGATGTAACCAAAAGTTTGTATTCTATCACCATCCGTTGAAACCAAGTGGGGCAGGGTTCTTTATCTCTTCCATGACACATCCCTGAGAACTCCCTCCGAAGAGATACTTTTCTGTTAATGTGTTATCAAGCCTCACTGCATGACTCATAAAATTACATCATCCCATTGTGAGATTCTCCCCCCAGGGGGAGGAACCAAGCCTTCCTACCTGGATATAATCTGAGGTTTGGAACACCACACTCAGCCCTTACCTACTGGATTCTCAGAGGACTAGAGCTACATAAACACCAGGAACCGCTTCAACAGAACCACATCTATCACCTCAAGAGGACTGCAGCAACCATTTAATCGGACTGCTACCACCACCCTGACTGACAGGGTGCCAGGTTGTATCCTGACTCTGTCAGTATTTTTGTACTATTGCATTTATTTTTAATTTTCCTATCACATTGTAGTTCTGATTTCGAGTCTCTCACTGGTTTGCTTCCATACTCGTACACATAGTGAAATAATAAATATATTCTAAATATCTAACTGAACTCATCAAAGCATCTCGAGGATCTGTGACTTCATAACTTTTAGACTTTCATACCATCTTTCAATGCAATCTCTTACTGTATACAGAATCTAGCTTCAGCTCCTATTTTGAGAATAAGACACTAGTGTTCTATCCCCTACCAGAACCAAACCAAACTAAATCAAAACAGACACACAAAAATAAAACCCCAAAACAACCAAACCAAAACCTTAAGCCACCACCGTATGAATTCCTTGGGAAACAATGTTCAGGTTTGCAAGGACGAGCATTCGGAAGACAGCAAGCACCAGTCCTTAATGAATGATTTTTTACTTTTTGTAGCTTGTCATTTTATTCAAGACAGCCTGCATACTATTTCTGGATTTAGAAAGCCCTCTACAGAATAGAGATTTGTTATTTTCAAATGAGTTTTTTCTCATGTGATTTTTCTTTCCTCAGCATTATTTTAACTGGTATCAATCCTATGATTAATACGTGTATTTCCATAACAGGAAAAGTAGTATTGATTTTCTTGAACAAATGTGAAGCACAGATTAAGGTCAGAAATTATCAGTTTATTGGCATGACCATTTGAAATGGATGGATATTTTGAACAGCTAAGTATTTTATAGAAGATGCTCAGAATACAAAAATGTCGTGTTAGTGATTTGCTCAGAAAATCTGAAAAGCAGACTCTGTCCTGTATCGATTTGGGAACCAGAAAAAATACATTAGAATAGATGCTTATAATTCTTTGTTTTATCTCATGAAGGGTCATCATCCTTAAAGACTCATATAAACCAACTATACCGTGCAGGCACATAGAATTCAAGCAGTGGTGGGACAACTGTCCTTTCCATTGTTCTCTGCGCAATGCTTTGTCAGTCGTCATCCCCTTTCCCTCTTCCAGTTTTTTTCAGCCTTTTCGTATAATTTTGAATTGAAATGAAGAATCTTTGTGCTGTCTCATCCAGGGAATATTAAGAATCCTGATAGTTTCCTTGCTACATTTTCAAATAATCCACCATGAAGACTCATGCTTTATAAGACCATGTTCGGAATGGCTTTAAATTTGCTTTAGTTTTTTAAGGATATGTGTTTGTCACAGAAAAAAAAAAGTTGAAAATATTAATATTTGACACTGCTCTGAAGAACTGAATGTAATTTTTGTTGTTTCTGTCAATGTATATCCTGGTCTACTTTCCATATTATTTCCTGCAAAAAGGCAGACATGAAATTTAATGCATTCCTAAATGGGAGAAGGGAAGAGAGCAGTGCAGTGCAGGAACACCCTGAATTTAGTTCTGTGTAAACTAGAAAACAAGCAATAACATGTAAACAATTCCTTCATTATATCAGGATTTACATTGTCTGGAAATGCCATGTCAGGAATTCTTTATCTTTGTCAAAAAAATTAACAACCTAAACTTGCATGGATTTCACGACACTGATTTTGTTAGGAAGGGATGGGATGTCTTGTCCAGAAGAGGCAAGAGAATCTTTGGCAGCAGCTTGGCCCGGTTGGTAAGATGGGTTTTAAACTGAAGGACTCAGGGTGTGGGGTCTGGACTGGCAGGGATCATTCCATCACATCCAACCAGGGAATAAGCCAGGCCAACCAGAGCAGCAACAAATGTTCCTCAGCTGCCTCCCAAGGTGAGAACCAGAAGGCAAGGCACCTCAAGGGTGTGTATGGCTGTGGTGGATCCTCTCACACCCCTCCTTGGAAGCCTGCATGCTTGATTTCCTCTCTGAAATGCCCATAAACAACACACACAGCACGTGGAACACACAGGAAGAAGTAAGAGAACAGGGCGTGGTCGGAGGGCCATAATGTCATTGGGATTTAAGAGACACCTTGGGTCAGCTTGCATGACTGGAATACTGTCATGGACAGCATGTACCTTTTCGGAAATACAGGTCAGCAAGGTGAGGTTGTGAAGTTGCTGTTTATGTGAGAAAACAAACAGTATGTAATGAGCTCTACCTACAGGTGGATGAAGAACAAGTCAAGAGCTTATCAGCTGGTCAGGAAGAGGAAGTCAATGAGGTCTTCTACACAGCTGGAAATAGCCTCATGATCACAGGCCCTGGTTCTTATAGCAGACTTCACCCTCTCTGATACCTGCTGGAAAGGCAGCACAGCAAGGCACATGCAGCGCATTGAGGATCACTTTTTGACACAGGTGGTGGAGGTCCAACAAAAAGAGATGTGGTGCTGGACCTTGTATGAACAAAGAAACAAGGACTGGTTGGGGATGTGCAGTTTGGGGGCAACCTTGGCTGCAGTGACCATGAGGTGGTGGAGATCAGGATCCTGAGTGAAGGAAGCAGGGCAGTAAGTAGGAATAAACCCCTGGCTAGTAGGAATAAAACACTGGCCTCTTCAAAGACCTCCATGGAGGAATCCCATGGGTTAGGGCTTTAGAAGGTAGGGCGGTCCAAGAGAGCTGGATAGAATATTCAGTCATCACTTCCTCCAAGCTCAAGATCAGTGCATCACCATGAGTGTGAAATCAAGCCAAACGGGCAGGAGACCCGCATGGATGATAAAAGAGCTTCTGGCAAAACTCAGAAGAAGGAAGTTTACGGAAAGTGGAAAAAAAGACAGGCCACATGGGAGACATAGAAGAATGTCGCATTATGCAGGGATGAGACAAGGATGGCTAAGGCGCACTTTAAATTACATATGACAAGGGATGTCAAAGACAACAAGAACAGCTTCTTCAAGTACACCAGTGTCAAAAGGAAGAGCGGGGAAAAAGTGGGGCAGCTCCTGAATGAGGTGCCCTGGTGACACCTCAAGGTGGTTGATTTCTTTCCTTCAGTGTTTACTGCTAAGGCCAGCCCTCAGGAATCCCACACCTGGGAGTCAAGATCTCTCTTCTCTTGTCTTGAGAAGGGACGGCTTTCCCTTCATTGAGGAGGATTGGGTTAAAGATCATTTGGGCAAGCCTGACACCCACAAATCCGTCGGTCCTGAGGGGATGTGCCCATGAGTGCTGAGAGAGCTGGCAGATGTTATTGCTAAGCCACTCTCCATCATCTTTGAAAGGTCAAGGAGAACTGGAGAGGTGCCTGAGGACTGGAAAAAAGCCAGTCACTCCAGCCTTCAAAAAGGGCAAGAAGGAGGACCCAGGGAACTACAAGCCAGTCAGCCCCACTTCAGTCCCTGGGAACAGCTCATCCTGGATGTCATATCTAAGCATGTGGAGGAAAAGAAGGTTGTCAGGGGTAGTCAATATGGATTCACCAATACTTGACCAATCCGACTGCCTCTGTGAAGGCAGGACTGGCTGGGGGTAGAGATGAGAACAGTGGATGTTGTCTCTTGACTTCATCAAGTCCTTTGACACTGTCTCCCATAACAGCCTCATAGGAAAACTCAGGAAGTGTAGGTTGGATGAGTGGAGAGTGAGGTGATTGGACACTGTCTGGATGTCAGAACTCAGAGAATTGTGATCAGCAGCACCATCTGGTTCGAGGCCTGTAGTTCCCCAGGAGTCAATTCTGGGACCAGTCTTGTTCAATTCATTCATCAATGACATGGATGAAGGGACAGAGTTTGCTGAGAGGGAGGAGCAGCTGATACACCAGAAGACTATGCTGCCATTCAGCCAGACCAGGCCAGGCTGGAGAAGGGAGCAGGGAGGAACCTAATGGAGTTCAACACAGGCAGGTGCAGGGTCCTGCACTGGGGAGGAAGAGCCCCAGGCATCAGCACAAGCTGGGGACTGAGCTGCTGGAGAGCAGCTCTGGGGAGAAGCATCTGGAAGACCTGGTGGACAAGTTATCCATGAGCCAGCAGTGCCCCTGCACCCAGGAAGGCCAGTGGGATCCTGGTGTGCATTAGGAAGAGCATTGCCAGCAGGTCGAAGGAGGTGATCCTGCCCCTCTGCCCAGCCTTGGTGAGGTACATCTGGAGTGCTGCATCCCATTCTGGACTGCTCGGGATAAGAAACACAAGGAGATACTGGAGAGGGTTGAATGAAAGCCATGAAGAGGATGAGGGGTCTAGAGCATGTCTCTTATGACGACAGACTGCAGGAGCTGGACCTGTCTAGCCTAGCGAAAAGACACCTGGGAGGGGTTTTTATCAGTGCACACAAATATCTTAAAGGCTGGTGTCAAGAGGAGCCAGATTCTCCAATGGTGGCCAACATCAAGAGAAGGGGCAATGGGCACTGGAAGACAGACACTTCCATCTGAATATAAGGAAAACTTCTTTACTGTGAGGGTGACAGAGCACTGGAAACAAGCTGCCCAGTGAGGTTGTGGAGTCTCCCTCACTGAAGATATTCCAAACCCGCCTGGATGTGATCCTTTGCAATCTTCTCTAGGTGACCCTGTCCGCAGGTCCCTTCCAACCCCAACCATTCTGTGATTCTGCAATAACATTAGAAAAGGGATACTTCTTATTTTAATTGGATGTTCAGTACAAATGAATTTGCATAACTCCAATATTAAGAATTAACACCCAACTAAATAAAATTCATGCCACTTATACATATTTTCAAACCTCATTTAATCACACCATAATACCAATGTCAGTTAAATGAAGTACAAAATGTCATAAAACTTTCTCTTAGAAGGATGCAAGGAGAAGATTCAGGCTGTCTTTTTCATAGTATGTAATTAATAATTCCTCAAGGAAGTATTTTGCTTTTGGTAGACTATACGCCAAGTAAGCACTATCTATAAAAAGAGATGAAAGAATCTTGCTGTAGATAATTTATTTCATTCCTACCCTAGTCTTGCAAAATATTATGCAAAATCAGCATCCAGTCTACTTGATGATGAAAAAAATAGCTCATTTAATTAATTCTGAATTTATGAAATCTTATGGTCTATAAACAACGTATCATTAGGTTAGCGTCTGCTCCAGGATTCACGGTACTTTGAAGAGGAATGATTAAGGATGTTGTTAGTAAATCTACAAAGAACAGGACACACAGCATTTAAACATTACCCTATCATCTGTGCAACAAATGTTCAGCATCATTATGTTTCCACAATAGCAATTTGCTATTGCTCTGTGGGTAAGAAATCAATACAGGCAGGCAATGCTTTTTCTATCCATAGAAAGAGAGTACAGTTTAGTCTGTTCCAGCCTTTGCAAAAATCAATAGGCATGTCCCTTTATATAGCAGACAATTAGTCTCAGTTGCAGATGAGACTGACAAGGTATGGGCTATAATTAACACAGGAAAGCCTTACACAATGTTCATGCCTCTGTTTGTAAAATGCCATTCAACTTTTTACTGAGCTTTAAACGTAAATATTGTTTATATCCCTAATGCACAAAGAGCAGCCTAGAATTTTAATTCTATCACAGCAAAATAACAGCCTCTAAAAGTGACGCTGTAAGAGGTTTTAGTGGAGTACTCAAAGTGTGCTTAATACTTATCTGAATCTGTGTATGGAGAATAACTTCATACTTAAAATACGTAATAAATATATTTCAAATCACACTCTGACCTCAGTCAAAGTGCATACAAACAGCTCTGCAGAGAGTGTTGCCATCAGAAACAGATAATTTTCTCCTTCACACTGGCAATTCGTAGTTACTATTTCTCTTGGGGATGTTTTCTGGTTTGTTTTTGTTTGCTTGTTTTTTTGTTTTTGTTTTGGTGTTGTTTTGGTTTGGGTTTTTTTTAATCTCATACAGGTTTCGGTTTTTTTGTTTTGTGTCTGAGGCGGTCACTGCCCCCCCTCTCCAGCTCTGGGAGTATAGCGATGGGTGAGAGCCAGCTCAGGATTTCCTGCAAGAGCTGGGGGGGTGAGAGGTGGTTGCGTCCTTCCGGGTGGGAGATTCTGCTTGAGGGCCACACAGCGTGGTGTCTCTGACCAGAGATAATGTTGTCTTGTGGGTTTTACCTGTTTCTTTTTGTTTCTTCTCCTTTGGCACCATGACTGGGATTACTGGCTAGCTTCTCTGCTGCTTGGGAGCCCAAAGCCAGTGCATGCCGCGCCAAGACCCGGGACCAGGAGCACTCCATCTGCTGCCAGAGGCTGCCCCTCTCTGCACACCCTGTCCCTGGCATCAGCCATTGCTGGTGAGCCACCCAGGGGAGCGATCCCCCACCCAGGCCCGCTGTTATCTGCGGCTGCTTCAGGGCTGCCTGCCACACTGTGACCTGACAACCAGCCACCCTGCGGCTCCAGCTAGGGCTGCAGAGTTTCTGATACATTTCAGTTGCTACTCTGAGATCTGCTCACCTCTGCTGTTCCAGCTTGCTCCTTCCGAGGTCCCTGCTACAGCTCCTTTTGCTATCCAGAGGGGGCATTGGGATCGACTACCCGTGGGGCTTTGTAAAGGGAGCGCCTTTTCCATCCCTTCCGCTGGCTCGCCCACCATTGCCATGTGGAGAGGTGGCCGAGCTCGCACCACAGCGCCCCCTGCAGCCGCGGGGGAACCATCGCACCCGCCCTGCCCGGCCGGGAGCCACCAGCGCCCCTGCCGGCTGTGAGCAGAACTGCACCGAAGGGGAAAGTGCCCGCGGCCGAGAGACGGCTGTTACTGGGCTTCTGGTTTTGTTGGTTGTTGCTGCCGCTGTTGTTGTTTCTTTGCCTTGTTATACATATATATATACACACGTAAAGAACTGTTATTCCTTTTCCCATATCTTTGCCTGAAAGCCCCGCAATTTCAAAAGTTACAAGAATTCAGAGGGAAGTGGGTCACATTTTCCATTCCAAGGGAGGTTCCCGCCTTCCTTGGCAGCCACCTGTCTTTCAAACCAAGACACTATTGCACTGAAGACATAGAGCCCACCTATTCCTTTCCCCATTTTAGCTGTCCTCTGGACAGTCCTAAGGAATCAAAAAGAAAAGTCTGTAGATCCATGAATCATAGAATCATAGCAAGTTAAGTGTTGGAAAAGACTTCAAAGATCATGTAGTCCCAATTTCCCTGCCATGGGCAGGGTCACCTCCCTCTAGAGCAGGTTGCTCAAGGCCTTATCTAACCTGGCCTTGAACACTGCCAGGGTCTGAGCATCCACAGCCTCCCTGGGCAAGCTGTTCCAGGGAGGAACCACCACCCTTACTGTAAAGAATTTCTTCCTAGTATCAAATGTAAATTTCCTTTCTTTCAATTACTCCCTGTCCTGTCACTACAGTTCCTGACAAAGAGTCCCTCTCTAGCTTCTCTGCAGGCCCCATCCAGATAACAGAATGTGCTTTGAGGTCTCCACACAATCTTCTCCAGGCTGAAAAGCCCCAATTCTCTCAGCCTGTCTTCATATGGGAGGTTCTCCTTTCCCCTCATCAACTTCATGACTTCCTCTGGACTTGCTCCAGCATTCCCCTGTCCTTCCTGTGCTGGTGACCTCTGAGCTGGATGCAGCACTGCAGGTGGGGTCTCGCAAGAGCAGATAGAGGAGTAGAATCACCTCCTTTGACCTGCTGTCCACGGGGCTTTGGATGCAGCCCAGGATTTGTTTGGTTTTCTGGGCTATGAGTGCTCACTGCCGGCTCACATTGGGTTTTCATCAATCAACACCCCCAAGTCCTTCCCCTTAGTGCTGCTCCAAATCACTCATCCACCCAATGTTTTGACATACCTGGGATTGCCCCAGCCCAAATGTAGCACCTTGCACTTGGCCTTGTTGAACTTCACAAGGTTGCCCCCTCTCCAGCCAGTCCCAGTCCCTCTGGGATCCACCTCTTCCCTCCAGCATGTGACTGCACCACAGAGCTTGGTGTCATCAGCGACCCTGCTGTCCACGGCACCAACAAAGCTGTGGAACCAACTCAGCCCCAGTACTGACCCTGAGGGACCCCACTCATCACTGGTCTCTACACGGACAATGAGCCATTGGCCACAACTCCTTGTGTGAGGTCATCCAGCCAGTTTCTTATCCACCAAGTGGTCCATCCATCAAATCCATGTCTCTCCAAGTTAGAGACAAGGATGTCATGCAGGACAGTGTCAAATGCTTTGCAGAAGTCCAGGTAGATGACGTCAGTTGCTCTGCCCCGATACATCAACATTGTAAACCCATCTTAGAATGTTGCCAAATTTGTCAGGCATGATTTCCCCTTTGTAAAGCCATGTTGGCTGCTACAAACCATCTCTTTTCCATATGTCTTAGCACAGTTTCCAGGAGAATCTGCTCTGTGAATCTTGCATGGCGCAGAGGTGACATTGGCTGGTTTGTACTTCCCTGGGTCTTCTGCTTTCCTTGCTTCACTGGTACCCATGTGGAACACTAATATTGGGTAATAATCAGTGGGTTTAAGTGGGCTTGGCAGCTTTTCAGTAACATCCTTGATCCGGGCTCCCAGAAGGCAACACACCTCCCTCAAAAGTGAGTCAGGTTGACTGGTGAGTGCCTTAGTACCTCTTAAAATGGAGTCACCCACTACTATCACCCACCACCTTTTCTTGGTTGAACTAGTTGTTGATTTCTTTATTCACAGAGCAGATTGGGCTGCTCTAGTTAGCTCTGGCTGTTCTGCCAGTGTGCCGGGTGTTGCCTTGTTAGCCTGCGGAGCTACCAAGCAGTTCTGGTTGGGGATGTCTGTTTGGGGGGAGAATGTCTGGCTTTGAAGGAAACCTCTTCATTTTTTCCTTTCCTCTTCCTTTTGTTCTTTTTTTTGTTTCCCACTAATTCCCAACCTTCTGTGTTAATGCCCTCCCTCCCTTCCATGTGTGCTGGGGGTGAATTTTTGGCCTCTACTCAGTGGGCTGGGGTTCCCTCACCACCGGGTTTTGGAACCAGCTGCCTGTCCTCGAGTAGAGTGCCAGTTTAGCACTATGTGGGTGTAACCAAACTGTGTATTCTACTCCCCTCTACATAATTTCTAACAAACTGTTAATGATGGGTCGTTTGCAGTAGTCGACCAGTGCACACTTGACACCCCAGGCTACAAGTTGGATGTTAAATGAGGTAAGGGAGAAGAGGCAACCCTGCAAGGCTGAGAAGTGTTTCTTTTTCTTCACAAATGACTCAGACCTGATAAATCCCTGCGGGGAAGCACCAACACAGTCACACCCATGGGTTTTCCTGAGCAGCTTGATCCAACAGTCACCCCTGCCACTGTGACCTGGTGGAACTGATGATCTTATCCAAGCTTTTACTCATGACTCATCACTTCCTGTAACACTATAGAACAAATCCCAACATCATGTGGAGTTTTTATTTAGAACTGCAATTTCACTAATTGTTAACTTGTAAAAGACTAAAAATATAATTTAATGTACATATTTATCTTTATTCTTTATTTTTATTCATTTTTTCATAGTCATATTTTCATGCAGTATAGTACTTTTCCGTCAGAAACCTAGAACTGTTCATTTGAAAAACCAGGCACTTGGATTCTTTTATTTGGTTGGTTGATTGGTTTTTAGAATACTTATGATTCAACACTTTCCTCAAGTCCTTGTATAAATGGGTCATCCAGACCTTTACATAGAGATGAATGGTGAATTCAATAAAATTTCTAATCTTACCACTCTGTTCAGCTGACTTCATTTGTGTACAAGGTCTTTAGAACCTTAGAAAAGATGGTTGGTATGGAAAAACAAAGTACTTTCTTGAAACAAAACTTCATTGCTAACAACTCTACCTACTATATGAGCAAAAAACCCCCCAAAAGCAAGAACATCCAAGTACCTACTTATGGAACTTTATCCTAAGATACATTTAAATCAGTATCTGCAATTTATTTTAATTTAAAATACTACACTTAATGCTTTAATTTAATTAGAAATATGAATAATTTTATAAGCAAGAATCTCAGAAGAGTTATTTTAAAAATCTCTTTTAAAAAATAAGGGAGAAAGGTCAGAAGTACAAGAAACTACATGTGTCCATACATGGATCTTGTGATTTTCTAAAATAGTTTTGTCTTTTAGACTCCTGACAAATACTGAACCTTATCAATGGGTAGTTAAGTGACAACATTTATGAGAGTACAGCTTTCAGTGAGATCTGTTCGAAGTTTTTGTGCCGAATTTTTTAAACATGCCATATTTAGTAGCTTTTTAAAGCTGTTTCATATTATCTAATATTTTTATCAATACTAAAGAAGCTATCAGTAAAATTCTTTATGTGTTTTTCTGTCCTTTATCTTTCTGCTGCTAAGATTTCTTTTATTTTAAATACCCCACCTTTCACTCTTTTTCCTGGATTTTTTAAATGCTATTCAGTATTAACTATTTGGGATGACATTCACTGATTATTAAGTCTCTTTTGTGCTTTAGCCACAGTAAAACCAAGGCTCATTAGAGGCTAACATTTAGACTCATTAACCTATGAGTCTGTGTATCATGAACTCATGAACTGGAGTCTTTTGCCTTGATGGTGTCTCAGTTTGCATTCTGATCTAGCAGGTGACGTATTCAGAGAGATAAAGGGATGAAGTTCTCACTTCCTTAATGTTCCTTACAGCTACAGACAGAGCACTGGTTCCCTCCAAAACTTGGTCATAATTTGTTAAAACATCTTTAATTCCATCAGTTTTTCCTGTAAAACAATAAACAGTGACTTCAGGTCTCTAGGAAATGAGAAATACAGAGGAAGCCCTCTGCTTTAATGATACAGAACTGGTTGATGCATAAATGACATTTCACATCTCCTCCAGAACCAATTTAGGAGAATGCTTTTTACTGGCTTTTAGCATGTGGTCATGACACATCAAGAGTCACAGAAGATTTAAAACATACTCATAGGCATAATCTTTTGAGCTCTAGTGGCAACCTAAATATTCACCTCTTCTGACACATATTTCAAAGATATGTCTAATCAATCAAGCAGCTTTGCTTTGCATTGTATTTCTTTATTTTTCTGCTTCCCGTGGAAGCAGGCTGGACACTGCTATTTTCATGTGTACTTCTGTCACACTTCTAAATCAGTGCAGTCTTCAAACCACAGTCCACACCCATTCAGTCCAGACTGGATGTTCATCTCCCTTGCATGTATCTATTATTATTATTATAATTATGAGCAACAGGTTCAATAAGAGAGGACATCCCTTGATTGTAAGAGCCATAGATGTGGTTACCTTGTACCGTAAGGAAAAGGGGATTTATAGTATTTATTCCAAAGAAAAATGAGGATGATAACCCACTTGGGAACTAATTAACATACCCCAAGACCTTCTGATGATCTCTGCCTGTGTCTCTCTGTAAAGCATGGTCTTATTACTTGCATACTTCAAAGGAGAGTTGAGAATAAAAACGAACAGTGACAACTTCAGATGCCAGTATAGAAATGGATTAATAACATGATTATAATAAGCTCTTCAAGCCAAGTTAAGGTATACTTTCAATAGATTTAAAAACATATAATTTTAAACAGAAACCATTTCAAAGCTTTCTAATTACATGTGTTTGTTTTCTTTGTTTTTTGTTGTTTTGCATCCCAAACTAAAAATGGTTGGATAATGCCTTAATTTATATAAATATATAGGCCCCATCTCATTATATAGAGAAAGAAAATTCAATACAGCTCCAGGGTAGAAGACCCCTTGCAATTCCTGATTCTGAAGTTATAAAGAGTTTTGACTTTTTTTTGTACCTGTAAGTAGAGCCAATAAGTTGTTCTGTCAGTAAGGATGAGTCAGTCATAGAATCATAGAATACTTTAGGTTGGAAGAGTCCTTTAAGATCACTGAGTCCAACTGTAAACCCAGCACTGTGAAGTCTACCACTAAACCATGTCCCTAAGAATCATGTCCACAGGTCTTTTAAATACCTCTAAGGATGGCAACCCCTGAACCTCCTTTTCTCCAGGATGAGCCTCCCCAGCTCCCTCAGCTGCTCCTCATCAGATGTGCTCCAGAGCCTTCTCCAGTTCCGTTTCCTTCTCTGGACACACTCCAGCCCCTCAATGTCTTTTTTCCAGTGAGGGGCCCATAACTGGACACAGGATTTGAGGTGTGGCCTCACTGGTGCCCAGTACAAGGGGACAATCACTGCCCTAGTTCTGCTGCCACACTATTGCTGCAGGCCAGGTGCCATTGGCCTTCTTGGCCACCTGGGCACATCTGGGCTCACGTTCAGCTGCTGTTGACCAGCTCCCCCAGGTCCTTTTCCCCATGGCAGTTTTCCAGCCACTCTGTCCCAGCCTGTAGCACTGCCTGGGGCTGTTGGCAGGTTGTTGTCCTGACCCAAGTGCAGGACCCACCACCTGGCCTTGTTGAACTTCAGACAATTGGCTTTGCCTCATCAATCCAGGTTGTCCAGATCCCTCTGTAGAGCCTTGCCTTCCTCCAACACTCCCACCCAACGTGGTGTTCTCTGAAAACTGACTGAGGGGTCACTCTCAACACTCTTGTGTTGACATAGTTGATAACATTATTAAATAGGATCAGCCCCAAACACTGAGCCTTGGGGAAGACCACTAGTGACCAGCCACAAACAGGATTTAGCTGCAGTCACCACCACTGGTGACTGGCCATCCAGACAGTTTTTTACCCAGCAAACAGTGCATCTGTCTAAGCCATGAGCAGCCTGTTTCTCTATGAGAATGCTGTGGGAAAAGCAGTCAAAAAGACAAAAGTGATTCAAGGCACACATCTTAAAATACTTTTAGACATGTAATAGTCCAGAACTCCTGTGTGAATGTATAGCCATCCCAATAAAACTGCCTATTTAATGAGCTCAGTGCTTCTCAGCAGACCTTTTTGTGCTGCCAAGGTAGCTCAGAGCTGTGTCAACCTGCAACAGAATCAGCCCCAAAACTTTTTCCTATTTTATTATTTGCTACTATAGCTATTATAGCTATATATAGCTATATATATACTATTTACTATACTATTTGCTCTTTCAACCTGCAATGGAATCAACCCGAATTATTTTTCCCCATTTCACTATTTCCCTACCTTATAATTTAAAATAGTAACAGCTGTGCACATCACCTGAGAATGGCATGAACAGGATCCAGTTTGGTTTGCACTACTGGGTGAAAGAAAGCTGAATAGAAAGGTAAGTGTTAACTACTGCCTCCAGATTTTAGACTGCTCCTACTTGACACTTATGACTATAGAATGAGGGCTTCGGTGGATCGATGCCGCGTTTATTCCACAGGGTCCCTCGCGGACACGCTCAGGCGGCACTCTCCTGGCACCCACGTGTGCACACAACCTCACCCTCACGGGTAGCCGCGAACAGCCACTCACACACACGGTCTAAGCACGAACCAGGGATGAAGAGGCGAGAGGGGTTCCCTGCATGCAATTCCGAGGCGTTTAATGGCAACACACCCAAACGGGAACAGAGGCAAGAAGAATACAGAACTGAAAACACGCGCCAGTTTTATCCCGAAAGCTCCCAAAGGCGGGCAGAGCATCCAAAACCAATAGTCTGAGGGCTAGGGGGCAGAGGCAAGGTTGAGTGACATAGCAGGGGCCAATGGGAAAAGGGATGGGAGGGGGGAGAGGGCCAGTGAGCCACAGGACCTAGACAAAGAACTTTCTAGCACAGTGTTGTAGGGAGAGACCACTTTTAGGGTAACTTGAAGTGGATTTAGCCACCACAACATATGACCTAATTCCTTTATTGATGACACTAATTTAAAGTGAGTGACCAGGGATCTCACTGCAATCAGAACAGTTGCACACAATAATGGAATGTGCAGCTAATCAAGTGACTTTTGCTATCCAAAAGCCAAGTTAAGGCACCTACCACGCACTTAAACATCATCCATCTTGATCTGCAGAGAGATGGTCTGCAAGTTTTAAATGTTTCTCTACAGACTATTTTTAAGCTGCGCATTGATTAAAACAAAACTATGGATTCACCACAATACTTGCTTATATCTGGAAATAGATCTCATTTTATTAATTCAGATATCTTTGTGTTGTCACTTTTAGGAAAAACAATCTGAAATTGTATTCTGGAATTTTTGTAAGAGTTATGTTTTAATTTTTCCTTTTAAAAATAACCTCAGGAAGACGGTGGCTTTCTCCCCTTTGGATTTATTCAATGCAGCGTAGTTTTGTATTTACAACTTGGGTGAAATCCCAACCACAGAATTATGGAATTGTTTGGGTTGAAAGGGACCATAAAGATCATCGAGTTCTAACCCCTCTGCAGTGGGCAGGAATACCTCCCACTAGACCAGGTGGCTCAAAGCCCTGTCCATCCTAGGCTTGAACACTTCCAGGGATAAATGCACAAGAAGTGCACTGAACTCCTTGTTCTTCTCTCTTCTGCTGACCAGAGTAGAAGTGTCAGTGTCCAAGTCATGTAGATAAGTCAAAGCCTAAGACAATGTCAGCCAATTGTAGAAGACCTTACTGATGAGTATCACAACTTTACACAAGTCTGAAAAATGAGTAGAGAGAAGCCCTATGCCCATCTTCCTTTTGAAAAGCAAAAAGAAGCCTTTTGATCACATGCACCTTTTCCTAGAATAGCCTGTTCATATTTAGTTGTGGTTTTCAAAGGAGAGACAAGATTGAGCAGCTTCTCGGGACATACACAACCCTGGCCATTTACTGGTGGAAGCACATCATGCATGACAGGATTGTCATTACTGTGAGGGTGGTGAGGCACTGGAACAGGTTGCCCAGAGATGTTGTGGAAACCTCATTCCTGGAAGTGTTCAAGATCAGGTTGGATGGAGCTCTGAGCAATCTGGTCTAAGGGAAGGAGGACTTGGAACCAGATAATTTTTAAAGTCCCTTTCAACCCAAACCAATTCTATGATCATGGGCTTACCCTTTACTTAATTACTTATGTGATTGCCAGTTCCTGGTTTTTTTCTTATTTGCTTTCAGAGTTTGTATTTAAAGGAGATGCTTGAAAAGGTATCCAGGAACCCACTGGCTTTCAGCCATGAGGGGCTGCTTCCTCTCAGTCTCTTCCTAAACCACTTCAAGCCAGTAAATACAAAATTTTGGACCTATATGTCCTATAATTTCCTGAGCTGCTGTCTGTTTCCTGATTCCACTGCCTCTTGCTTATTACTGTTCTGCTCCTTATTACTGTTCTGCTGACTTCTGTACTGAACTTACTCTAAAATGTAGATGGAATGATTCAGGTATTTTCCAGATAATTAAAAATGGTCAAACTCATTAAAAAAAAAGAAAAACAAACAAAAACCCACCAACTAACAAAACAAACAAACAAGAAAACCCCAAACCAAACCAAAACCCAAAAAACAAACCAGAAAGCCCCAAACCCAAAGAAACAAACAAAAGAACCTAACAAATTAAAAAAAACACACCAAAGCAAGAAAAGCAAAATCTTGAAACATTTAATGTTCCATCCATCCAAGCATCCTTCTCTTCTGTAACTCTCCAGTGATTTCAGGAAACAGCTAAAATACTTTCCCATCTGATTCTGAAATGCCTACAGATCATCTTTCACACTTTCTTCTCTACTTTCCTATTGCTCAACTGATGTTTTCTTTTCTCTCCTTTTAACAGAGAGCTGGAGGTTAGACTGAAATACACCTTATATTTCATTGTGCTAATAGTCCAACCCACACACTGTCAAGCAGCAGAGATGTACTCTGACAAATGTGTCCTTCCAAAATAGAACTGACCCTGAATAAAGCTGCTAATTCCCTTTTTATATATTCAATAAGTCACAATGAAAAAATCAATCAAATGTCATCATTGTGTCATTAAAAAATGAGATACAATATCTTTGAAGTCTGAGGGAAAAAGGAGACTGAGGTTAAAATCACAAACTGTAGCTATAATTTATGGCTTAATTAAACTCTGCATTTATATCCTTATCTGACAACACTTTTTTTTCTCTTAAATTGTCTCAGTGGGAATGAATCACAAGGGGTATGTTTATCAGAATCTCAAGGGGCAGTATCAAATCAGTTAGGAAATGGGAACAGAGGTATTGAAGATTTCTAATATTCTCAATTCCTTCTTTCTCTTTTCATCATCTTTGCAAGATGACATCTATGCCAAAGTTGTAGAGAGTTTTGAGAAAATGTCACGCAAGGAGACAAATTATTGCCTTTTTCCTTGTAAAATGGAAGAATTACGACATAAGTCATCACGTTTCCTTGTATAATTTGGAATATATGCTTTTGATAGCAAAGTGGTTTTGCCTTACAGAAAGAAAGAGGCGTTCATATTATACTACAGTCCAACATGCAGATTGGACACTGCAGCATTGTGCCCTGGCAAAAGTCAAATCCTATACAAATGAATTATCCAATTATGTATATAATTTTAGATTAGATATATATATAGCGAGCGAGAGACAGATATTAAGGTTATAACTGTTTTAAAGTCTAATTTTGTCTCTTTCTTGCTCCCAAAACAATGTTGAGAAATTGTGCTTTGAATAAAATTAGTCTTTTTGCCAATGATTACTTTGTCTTAAGGGCAGACTCACTTAGTTAATCTTAACATGACAGATAACTTAAGTAGTACAGAATTGCCTAAATTAATTTTTTAGTGGTTTAAAGAATATGAAATGAAAGATCTCTTCATCCCAAATTAAAAAAAAAATCTTGTGCTAGGTCAGTTAACATTGGTTTTAAATTACTAGAACTTTAGCTTTGCCTGTCTATGTATCTTAGCCATTTTTACTCCTATATGTTTTTATTTAGGACTCGTTTTACCTGTGGAATACCTTACACAAATACAAAATATTAATACTGCAATTATGGCAGCAAAGCTTTATGTTCATGTAGAAATTTAAAAATGTATGTCCAGACTTTTCTTTGCTTTTATTATTGTAGTTAGTACAGAGAGCACTCCAGAATCCATGTCCTGCAGAGAAAGGCCTTCTCTTGAGTTAAGAATATTATGTGTTTTTTTATCTGGAGAAGCAAAAGGAGGTTTGCATGAACTGGCCCACAAACAGTAATTTATAATCCAGTTGAAGACGGATCAAGTGGAATGCTGCCATAAATTTATCAAAGCTCTTACTTCCAAAAGGTAACACACAAAAATAACCATTAGCCAAGACATGCTCTAAGCAATGCACTTCATTGACCATGGTATATTTCTTAGTATTAACCTGATGCTAACATTTTATTTTAATTATTATAAAAAAGGAAAATGTCTAAGGATACTAGGTGTGGGTTTGATGGATTTGGTATGGATTTTTTGACAATATACAGAAATTCAGAAAAAAATGTGTTGGTTAAGTATTGGAATGTCTTTATGTTTTGAAATCTGACTTTATTATACTATAGAAATAATAAAAAAATAAAACTACAGAAAATCTGATATGATTAAAGGAAATAGACCATAGAATGGCCTGGGTTGGAAGGGATGTTAAAGATCATCTCATGCCAACGCCCCTGCCATGGGCAGGAATACCTTCCATTAGAACAGGTTGATCAAACCGCGTCCAACCTGGCCTTGAACACATCCAGGGATGGGGCAGCCACAGTTTCTCTGCGAAACCTCATAAGGCAGCCTTTTAGTCACATCTGTAAATAATCTTACACAGCTCTTATACAAACTTTTTCAAGATTCTTTTAATTCTGTTCTTCTGGGTTTTTGGTTTTGTATTTTAGGAAGAGAAGCAGTGTGAAGCCTAAAGTGGTCATTTTGCAGCTGTGTCATCCAGGCACCATCTTCCTGATATCCCCCAGATAATTGGGCTTTGGCTGCCTTCTCACGTGATCATGCTCTTTATTTGCAGGGTGGGGGAAAGGAGCAGATGAGGATATAAAGGAGCAGATTAAGTCATAGGTCTTAAGTTTTTGAAAAGAATTTTCCGAGGGTTGACTGAGGTTATTCACCAAAAGTCTCTCATTTAGTGGTTAAAGAATAGCAAACAAGAATGTTGGAGCTGCGAATGGTATCATGGAAGGGCATTACCTTATAGCAGCTGCTGGGTAAAATCAGGAAAAGAAGGAAATGCCTGAAAAATACAAAAACAGCCAAAGCTCCAAAGCTATTCAGACCTTAAAACAGAGAGAATAATGAAAGCATCACCAGGTTTCCCTTTGCATGACCATGGAGCTTCATTGATCTGACATTTCCCTTTCAATTTGCTAGAAAACATAACTGAAGGATTCTGTATTTAACCTTGTTTTGGGGCACTACAGCGTGTGTGAGAATTTACTACATTATTCAAAACACACAAAGGGAGCACCAGGGAATAAAATATTTCAATTTAATTCCATAAACAAAAACCCACAAGAGAAATGTCTTCATTAGAAAGAAGTGAAAATATTTTATCAACTTTTGATACACGTAATGTAATTGCTTGCAGAAGTTTGCAAAAAGCATCTCAATGCCAACTCAACATTCCTTCAACAGGGAATAGAAAAAAAGAAAACAAAATAAATTTTCATGAGAGGCACCTCCCCAAAACACTTGCCTTTCTTGGCTGGTACTACATCTTAAAAATTCCATGTATTTCTTCATTGGAACGCGGTTGCCAGCATTTGAAATCCAGCAATTTTGTTTGTTTGCTTCATTTCTTATCTCTCTCTGGTCTTCCAAGTAATTTTATCCTGTTTTCTTATTTTTCTCCTCAAAAGCATTTATATCTAAATTCCCTTGTTCTTTTAAACTTTTTCAATACCTGCAAAATCCATCTGCTTCAGATGTTTTTCTACTACACTAGAGGGTGAAAATTAAAACAACTTAATGACTCGCTGCCTGTAAAATTACTTTCATTTTATCATGAATTTTAGTTCAGTCCCAGTGAGTACAGATCCAGTGCAAGCTTTGTGTTTTGTGCTCTGAATTCGGGATTTCAACTAAATTAAAGCCACCCTCTTAGTCAGAAGCTGTGTATTAATCTGCAGGAAGATTAATTTTCAGAACATAATACACTACTGATCACATGGAAAATTCTAGTGCTTGGTAACTCCACCTCACACCTGAAAAATAGATTCAAAATTTGTACAAGGCTTACAGGACTTTTTAAACTAAGTTATGGACGTGGGGTGTCATGGGTAGAGAGTTTTTGCTATTTCTTTTTCCTTACAGTCATTAAGAGTTTTTTGGTTATTGCATTAGCAGACCTTGGGAACTGACATGTAACTGTAAATGTAGGAGATACATAGATTTAGGAACAGACCAGAATAATGCTTTAATTCCATAAGTTTTGTCCGTATTTAACTCAAGGAGGCGTCAGCTGGACCAATGTATTTGAATAGTAGACTTTGTTTACATACAAAGCATCACATTTTGAAGTCACTCATGTTTTATCCTCATTTTTTAGGTTTTAAATTAAGCTGTATTAAAAAAAAAAAAATTGACTTCTTATAGACAGAGTACTGAACTGCTCCTTCCTAATTTTTGGGTTTACCTTTGGAGTACAGAATATTTTCTTAAAATATGCACTATGTTGAAAGACAAGATGACCAGAGCCTCACAAATTATTCCTTTAGAAACTGAACAAGTGGGTATTATACCATGGAATCAGTTTTGGCAATAGGTTTTACAAAGCTCCTCCTTGTTTTGTCCACCTCTTTTTGGCAAGATTATTTTAAATGTCTCACCTATTAAACTACAAAGAATAAAAAAAAGCCCAAACCAACCAACCAAACAGAAAAAACCACCCATCTCAGATATATCTGGGTTTGCGAAGAAGTACCTGAATACATGTTTTTATTTGGAGTAAGATTTTTTCCCTCCCATACTCAAATTTCATTTCCTGGTTCATTCTGCATGAAGTCAATCTATTCATTGCATAAATTGAACATACTGCATAATAAGGCAATAATTGTGTTTGATTATAGATGTTTGGATGAAAATTGTTTAATATTAAAGCACTGCGTTTTGTCTGACTTTGCAATAGGATATTTTTTGTTTCAATGTACTGTATCTAAAATAACCTTCATAGCCATTTTCCTTCTATTTCTTCAGTAAGATGAAGCCAGCTGTACTTTTCAATCTAATGATGCAGGTCTTTATGTGAATCATTAATAAAAATTGTCATTGTCGCAAGGTTTATTTTTCACCTGGCTTTAGCAAGTGGAGTAGCAGCATTTTCTCAGCTCCTACAGTTTCAGCCAAACAGACTGATACAAATGAAACCGCTCCTGTAAACATCCAAGTAAAAAAAGCTTACGGCTTGATTGGGACAGAAAAAAAAGGAAAATTGCGGCTCCTAAACTCACCAAGTTGATAAATTCAACTAATTGACTTCGGTGTCTGTTGAAACTGCTATTCACAGTAGTCACAGCATATTACAATAAGGATGGCTAAGGATGTATTGACTGCATTTGTACGGAAACCTGAAGGACAAGTAAGAAAAGGTCTGTGTAGCTACGGTAGCCTTTTGTACTGTATGAACATGAATTTATGACATTTAGATTATCTAAAGATTTTAGCCTAAACTTCAATTTGAAGAGAATTTTTTAGACATGAATTTCCTTCTGATGACTACAGCTACACAGATTATTAAGAAAAGAAGTTAGTGAATATAAGGATTTTCAAAGGGTCCTTTTCTTCCTATGTAGTATTAATAAATAGGACGAATACCAAATGGAAAGGAGGAGAGCATTGAATGACATTTTTAGGACTGTGGAAGCAGGTCGAACACTCTCCTTTGAAGAGTTTTGATGAGAAAACTGCTATTCATTAGAATACATAAATAAACAGAAAAGCAAAACAATCAAAACAAAACACCCTCCCCCCCCCCCACCAAAGAAAAAAATTCTTGAAAGTCTGTAACAAAAGAAANNNNCCCCCCCCCCACCAAAGTAATAACTTTCTGAATGTCTGTAAGAAGAGAAGATTTAATTTTTAGTGCAACATTTTGAAGACATAGAGCTCTCAGTTAAGATATGAGTTCTAAGAAAACATTTTGGTAAGGACACTAGTAGAAGGAGAGAGGGCAGAAGTTATGAGAGCTGTCACATCCAGAAGGAGTACAATTGTTAACATCAATGCCTAGAAAACACACCTGTTAGAAGAACTTTCAAATGTTCTTATTTCACAAGCATCTTCAGAAGTGTAAAAGAAGGTCGATGGTAATCCTAAGCAGATGTGGAAATCAAATTTTTTCACTCTGTGGAGCCTTTTGAGATTTGTTCAGTTATTTCCTTATGTTTTTACCACTTTATTATTAATAAAGAGACCTATTCAGTCAGTCCAGCAAGATCTAGGAATTTCTCCTGCTGATTTTATTGAGTTGGCATTTTTTCATGTTGTTGCTATGGTTTCCTTAACATTTTTCACTCTTCTGAAACCCTTTGAGATGCCATTCACAGGGAATTCCTGAATTCGGCTCTAGTCAATGATATTCAGACATGGTCACCAGCACCTACTGTGTTGTTAATAGTCACGTCCTTCATTCAAATGTCTTATTTACAATATTTTTGATTCTGCTGCAGATTGTTATACTTTCTGCATCTGTGCTGAACAGTTACAGAGATAAAGTATGCAACCTTGGCATACATCTCTCTTGATATTACACTCTTTAGCAGCTTCACAATCTGTTTGTATTGCTACTTTCTTCCCAAGTACTCATTTTTTTCATTATCTGCATATTTCATGTCACCATTAAGCATTCAAAAATATGTATTAATCTGACATATTGGGTTTCATCAACAGTCTTTTCAAAATCCACAAAACATTAATGAGCTTTTCTTTGAAATTCTGGTGCATACATATACCATCATTTTGTTTCTCATGCCTAATTCTGTGTAGAATCCAAACATATATCTTAATGCTTGTCTCACAACCTTGATAAATACATGCGATGAGGAGTTTTAACCATCCTTTTTTTTTAGTAAATTCTGTAACTCAAAGGTTTTTACAGTCTTTGGTGAAGGAAGAAAAACCAATTATTTGAATAAGCTTGTATATTTATCTTTCAAAGTTTACTCTGAAGGAGTCAAATTTTTCAAACTTTTAATAACATCCTGCCAATATATTATTTTTTGCTTGGCAGGATCCAGCTTCTGCCCAGATGCCATTTTGTATGAGAGTTTCACATCTGTAGCTTTTTGTTCAGATTTACAAGAATCACAAAAATCATTCAGATATTGGCTATTCATGTAATAGCTCTTCATTTCGGAAGTTGCATGGGCATAGAGACCTCATTTATTGGAGAACTCATCCTCATTAAAGGATGAGTTATAATCAAATATTTCAATATTTTTTATTTTACTCTCCCCTTGTGCTTAGGCTGCTGTTGGATGCTACAAACTACTGATAATTGATGAAAGTCAGTGTGGACATCAAGACTACAGGCAGCATCAAAGCTACAGGCAGAGGGTCAAAGTCACCTTCTGACATCGATCTCGCCAAATAATGGGCACTGCTTTTCCGGACAAAATGAGCTTGATGAGTGTGATGGTACTTCACTTTAAATTGATGCATGCTGGATTAACTTTAAATGAAATGATCTCGTGCCAGAGTCTCTGTGTCTCATGACATGAAATGATCATTGTGGTAACTGCTTTATACAGCTTGTGAAACAGAGTGGTCTGGGTCATGCTCGCAGGTTCCTGTAGGTATTTATCACATGAGCTACAGTTTAATATGAGGACAGGCTATCAAGGTATCTGAAATAACAGACTGCTCTTTGGAATGAGCAGTCTTCTGGGATCCAAAACTCATAGTGAGTGTTCATGTTTCACTTTTCCAGTGATGTCAGAGACTGAAATGGTTCATGGTTTAAACATTGTTATGAAGGAGTTTTGCCCATTGTAGCAAAATCTGAATAAAGAAGCTGTGACCACAGAAGCCCACCCCTCTTTGAAGATGCCCGATTGGAACTTTGGACTGTGAGTTAAGATGAGATAAAGGGGACACTATTGTTCAGTCGTCTCAGGCTGAGGGAGAAGAATGCATCCACAAGAAGGCCAAATGCAGCAGCTGCGCTTAGAATCATCCCTGGCTGGGTTTGGGCTGGGGGAGACCACAGCCCACAGAGGCCAGGTTTGCACAGACTCCCCGCCAGCCGAGGGGGGAGGAGGAGGTTTCGGATATGTGGTGTAACCTCTGGTCAGAGGCAGTGAACACCCATCCTCCTTTTCACAGACAGACCCAGGTGCGAAACCCCCAAGCCCGGGAAGGCCACATCCATGGGACATTCACATGGGAGGCAGCTGAGGGGGAGTCATAATCCATCAAAGAACCACCAAAGTGCTCCCCAGACTCATTCCTGAGGCCTTGCACCACAGGACTGCATGTGATGCAGTGATGCAACTAATCCAGGCTCTGTTGCAAGAGACAGTGACAAACCTGCCCCACCTCTGAAGGGAGGTGCCTGGGTATTCCCACCTGGCCTGAGCCTGAGGAATATTAATCCATTGGATTTTACGTTTTTCCAGAAAAAAAAAGAACCCTCACCACCAAGAAGACCAGCTGGAGAGGGTCAACAGGACACCATTGGGATCCATGGAGTGGTGATACTTCCTTTAATCTGTCTATCTTTCTGTCCCCCCACCTTTTTTCTATTTCTTTCTATTCCCTTTTCTCTCTTTTCCTCCCTCTCTCTCTCTCTCTCTCATATTCACTATCAAATAAAATCCATACTATTGACTTTCCCATATGGTCCCACTTGCACCTTAACTCGGGCGGAGGCATTTCTAATAACTTTAAAAACAGGACTGTAACAAGTGAGAATAGCTTTTGCTCTGTTCCTTTTACTTTCTGTTAGGCTTGAGCGAAAAAGAATGAACTATTTTCCTAGGCACAGTGTTAAAGTGAAAACACCAAAATATGGGTGTGAGTATTGAGCAGAATGCACAGAAGCAAATGTACCTGAACTGTTCCAGCCTAGCAAGCTCAAGCCTCAGAAACAAAACATCTGGACATGACAGTAACCAGAGGTTACTCTGCCTCATCAGGCTTTGTGGTCTGCAATGCAGATGTATCCACATTCTTCCCCACTATGAATGTCTCATGTGTTAGAGCTGGACGAGGAAATAGTATTGACACATACCTGTATGAAAAAGTACAACCAAAAGTTTGCACTCTCTCTGTTTGGTTCCTGTTGCAGCCTTCTGGCTCCATGGTGCAAAACCCTGAAATTTCTGCAGAAAGTCAGCCTGGAATTATTACAGTATTGAGTTTATTTAAAAATAGAAAAACAAAGGTACTCAATTTTATATTTTTTTGCAAATATGCTTTATGCTATCCTCTATGTGAAATGCTATGGAATGTAAGTACTGGTTTTATCTAATTGTACTGTGAAAAAACAGAAGAAAAATTTAGAGGCTCACAAGGTCATAGCTGTTGATTTGGCCTTCTATGCATACAGAATGTAAAAAAAAATGTGTTTAGTAGATTAATTTGAATTTTTAAACTATTTTTCTCTCTGTGTACCTTCCATGCTTGCTTTTAGTGCATGCATTAGCAAGAAAGGTCACTGCTGGCTCGCTGAAAGCCCAAACTTACAGCCAGTTAAACTATTTGCACAGAATAGATACTGTAGGTGTTGTTTAAACATGTGTACCAGGACACCATCAAAGCAAAACTAACTCTGAATTGCTCAAAAAATTGCTCAGATGAATGGTCTGTTAAAATATTGGGGCTTGTTATTTGCTACAAATGGTTTTATAGTTTTCATCTGTGTGGCCTTCACTTCGGACCAAAAGCTCTGAGTTATATTTTTTCACTTCAGGGTAATAAGAACAACTAACCAAATTTTTTAATACCATATGTAAAATTACCTTTGCATGCTTCACCCTCTTCCTTCATGGTAAAGCTACATGGCATGATCACGTAGCAGTTCATAATGATGCAGGTGAATGGCCAGGACATGATTGTAACAAATATAAAGACTTCTTTAAAGAGGACCAGAGAAAGAGGAAAGGGATACCCTGTGCTAGGAACTGCTCTGTGCCAGGGCCAAACGGATGACAGCAGGCCTGAACCAGTTTCTGCCATGGCTGCTATTGTTCCCAGTGGGGAAAAAAAGATTCAAAAGTCACTGCAGGTACTAGGAAAATAGGGAAAGCCAGGGCAGAAGTGGCAGAGCAGAGAAGAGACAGAGCCAAGTGTCACAGGTGAGACAGAGTAAATGACAGACCAGAATGGATCTGGATACTGAAGCTTATTTAAGAAAAGGGCAATGAGGGCTTTTTACCCTGCATGGTTACCTCACACACTCACAGTCACACCCTCCCCTGCAGCTCTGTGCTCCTCAGGTCTCACCATCTCTTCACTGCTGGAGGTCCCACCTGGCCCAGGAAGGTCTCTAGAAAACCTGGTTGGTTCCCTCTGTGCTGTTGCTCATCCTCACCCATCACAGCTGTTTCTTCTCAAGGTCCCCAGGCATCCCTCTTTTTTGGTCTTCTTACAGCTCCCTGATCTCCAGGATCTTCCCTCACTCCCAGGATCTCTCCTCCAGCAAGATCTTCACCATTTCAGGATCATCTTCTTTCTAAGACCAGTTTTTATAGGAATTCTTTTCAGTGCAAGTCCTTTCCAAATCCTCAGTTCTCCTGTTTTCCCCATTTCAAGAGTCTATATGCTGAAACACAACACATGATCAGCCTCTTAGTTAGTGGTTTTATCTTATGTTTTTTTATTAATGTGAGGATTTGGAGCAGGCCACTTTTGTTTAGTCCAGATACTGACAAAATTTGCAAAGAGCCCATATTTATTGCTGCCAGCAGGTAGTGGACTTGTGCTTCAGAATTCAAGAATTCAGTTTGGGGTATTCACACACACACACAGAGATACACACAGACACACACATATCTAATTTGTTTTTACATCCATGAAAGCAGGTAAAAAAGTCATTTCGGTAAAAGGAAACAAAAAATTTCCAAGGGGTCAAAACATGTTGACAATATATATGCTTGACAATAATAGTAAGAGAAAAAAAAATGACAGGCATAAATACACCGTAATTGGTCTTGCCATTCTACAGCATTATCATACACTATGCTGGTGCTGATGCAGCATTGCAATTGGGAAAGACTCTCAAAACTTTGTTCACTTCGGTGGGAGTGTGCTAGTTTAAAAACAGTATAGTTTTTAGTGGGCTGGAAGAGCTGCTCAAAACTTCTATGCTCGGCACAGAACCAATCGCTGAAGGCTCTGATGGTGGGCAGGTTACTAGCCCAGTTAGATGAGTTGGTAACTCCTCTGTGATGACATATTTAAGAAAGGAAAAACCATGAGAAGTTCTCTTTCTTGCTCTCCTCCAAAGGGTGGTGAGAGGTCCCTCGGGCCCATTCCCGGAGAGGGCTGCCGGGCCCCTTCCCGGCGCGGCGGCCGGGGCTGTGCCGCTGGAGGGCCGTCCCGGCGCCGCAGACAGCCCTGCGGCCGGGACCAGCGCTGGGAACGCCCACGCAGCCAGGGCAGAGCGGCTGCAATCGCGCCGCTGCTATCTCAGCACGGTCGCAATGAACTTTACTTGCTTAGCTGCTTGTAACTAGCCGTGCTGCGGAGAGAAGGGCAGGGGCAGCAGCACCTTCTCCTTTTCAGCATCCCGCATGAAGAGAGGCGCTGAGTGGAGCCGGCGCGGCCCACGTGGAGCCCGCGGAGACCACGTGGCCAGCGGTGAGGGGCATGGCGAGCAATTCCCCGATACAGAGCCCGGACGGGATCAACCTTTCAGTGTTGTAGAACTCTGTAAAAACTTTTCAATTGATAGAACTTGAGAACAAATGAACTTACGAACACCAACCCTCTCCCGAGTCAGAGACAAGGGAAAAATGAAGACACGTGAGGAGAATAACATGGCGACACTAAGGTCAGTGGTAAAAAGGAGAGGGAGGAGGTGCCCCAAGCGCCGGAGCTAAGATTCTCCTGCAAGCCGTGGTGAAGACTATAATAGAACAAACTGTTTCCCCTGTAATTCGTGAGGTGCGTGAGGGAGGTGCAGAGATCCAAGCACAGCCCGTAAAGAAGAGTACTCACGCTAGAGCGTGTGGATGCTGAAAAGCTGTAATCTAGTGAGGAACTTGGACAGAGAGAGATGTCTCTTGCTTTTAGAGATTGAGGAAGAAAGCCTTCCCTTCCAAACTAGAACAGCTTACCCTTAAAAGACTAAAACCCCATGAACTAAAATGACCCACGCTAGGCAGTTGTGGGAAGACTGCTTGACCTGTGGGAGGGATTTCACATTGCAGCAGGTTCGGGCAGGCTGTTGCTTGTGAAAGTTAAAACCACACTAGAAAAGTTCACAGAGAACTATCTCCCATGGGAAGGATCCCATGGCACAGCAGAAGAAACTCTTTTCCTTAAATATACTGAAGAAAGACTTCTAAGAAGTGAAATACTGACCAAAAATCCCACGTTTTGTTTCCTTGCGCTGTCAGTGGAAAGAGAGAGGGACTGGGAAAGAAAAGTGTTCTGAAAATTTGCTTTGGTTCTTCTTACCCTTTTTACTTTTAATTCTGTTAATAATAAATCTTTTTTATACTGTTTAAGTATAGAACCTGTTTTGCTTGGAAATGTTTTTCCCCTAATCCTTATCTCATCTCATGACGTCTTTGTGTTAATTTCCTTTCCTCTGCTCAGCTTTGGCAGAGGAAAATAAGTAAATGGTTTTTTCGTGGGTGCCTGGCGCTTAGCCAGCTTCAAACCGTGACAGGGAGGTTGTACAGGTAAAGAAAATACAGCAAAAGAGAAGAAAAAGAGCTGGAAAAATTTGGTGAACTCTAGCTCAGAGTGTCAAGTAAGCCCCCTTTATTATCTATCCCACGTACCCTTCTCTTAGACATCTGTGTAGACTGCATCTCTCATAGCTGCTGACAAGCTTGTGGAATCCTATTAACTCTTCAAGTCCACTGACATGTCTAGCTTAATTCTCAACATTGTCAAGCAAAAGAGTAAAAATTCTGCAGACTAAAAATTTCAGAAAAAATGCATTAAACAATCTCTCTCTATCAGCTTTAGTCTTTTATAAGCCTTTAAAAACCAAAATGCAGTTTTTTTCAAGTGGAGTTGCCATCGCTACAGAAGAGTCTCAAAAATCTTTGATATTCCTGGTGTATCAGCCTGACCATAACAATGAATGGATCCTACCTTTCTATCTGAGTCTCTCAAAAATTTTTATGTCGCTAGTATATTCCCTCCTTGTGCCATGGCAAGATGCCAAACCAAGAATCATGGAATCATAGAATGATTTGGGATGGAAGACACCTTAAAGATCATCTTGTTACATACCCCTGCCATGGGCAGGGACACTTCCCACTAGAATAGGTTACTCAGAATCCCATCCAGCCTGGTCTTGAGCACTTCCCGGGATGCAGCAGCCACAGCTTCTCTGGGCTACTTGTTCCAGTGTTTCACCACCCTCACAGTAAAGAACTTATTGCTAACATCTAGTCTATGTATACCTCTTTTAGTTTAAAACAATTTGCCCTTGCATTACCACTACATACCCCTGTGTAAGTTCCTTCTCCAGCTTTCTTGTAGAGGCACTGGAAGAAGCTCTAAGGTCTCCCCAAAGCCTTCTCTTCTCTGAACAACTCCAACTCTTTCAGCCTGTCTTCATAGGAAAGGTGCTCCAGCGTTTTGATCATTTCACCGCTGAAAGAATTTCAGACTTTCATTAGGTTTTAGTACTTCAAATAACATTTGGAAGTGTGAAAATTGTGAAGAAAAACAAGTAATTAAAAATGTGAATTTTATGTATTGTATAAGTTTGCTAGTGCTCATGAGCACTAAATTGTCTGTTCGGTTCCAGTCAGTGCCATGAGTCCTTTGGTCATAATAGTTCTTTGGTCTGACTATGTTACAGGATTTATTCTTGATTGAAACTCAGATAAAACTTTCTGAGCTTCCTAAAATGATTTTTTATTAGTCCTGGTGCCTTTAGCTCTCTGATTCAGATTTCAGTCTGAGAACTAACTCTTGCCAAGTAAAAAGTAGAGAATGCTCGGCACTTACAGTTTGACACTTCAGAACAAATGGAAATAACAAAATTATTATCAATGAAAACTAAACCTTTGGTATGTCTGTTCTTCATCACAGACAGATTCAGCTGTCTTCTGACCCACACACATGTGCATGAACATGCACATTCTTTGGTTAAAAATAATCTTTAGAGAAAAAAAATCAGAAATTTTTTGGGACAGAGAACTCTATCCATTATATATTTTACTCTTTTGGTTGAAAGGTCATTATTTTTTTAATCCACATGAAGAAAAAAGGGCTTGACTGAAATAGGATTTATACCAGAATGAAAGTAGCTGGAGAATCATCTTTTGAAGCTGTATTTTTCTTCTTCATGCAGGGGTGAGAGAACAAAAATAAAATTAAAGAAACCTAAAAAAACTGGTGCTTCAGTCAAGTAGGACCTATCCATCTTTCATTTCTCTCATACAGGAAATCTTCAATTTTCCAGCAATGATCCTTGTCCCTGTGATTTTTTTATGGCTCACCTGTCTTGCCTGTCATTGCACAGTTCTTGTGCTTGGCTTCATTTCTCTTGTTTCCACTTGGCTACCACTATGGCACCAAATTCTGTGCTTCTCCTTCCAGTTAAACATGGTATTTGAAAATGGACAACTGTGAAGGTGGACCACAGTACAGATATTCTTAGAACAAGCTGTAACACCTAAAGGGCTTTTAGTCAGAATATTTGCTAGTGTCTACTTATGGGTTTTGCTAAATGGGTGACAATATCAGCATACACTGTAATATTCTCTTATTCTCTCCCTATGACTTTTGAGAAGTGTTATTATTGTAACCGGCATTTTGCTGACACATTCTTGAATTTGTCCATTTTTCCTCAGAATATGCCTGCCTTCCTTCCCTAAGCAAGGATAAACTGCACCTTTGGAAAAGATCTTAAATAACTTCCTCTTAGATTTATACCTTAATTGTAAATAGTTCTATAAGAACTGCTAATAAAAGAAATTATGTCTAACAAATAATATAATTTATTTGGAACATTTAATTTGTTTAAAAGGCTGAGATAAGGAGGCAAATACCTTCCCTGTCAGACACGGTTTGTGTGAAAATATTTTTCTGTAGAACTTGGTTTCCCAGTTATAAAATAGTAAAAGTAGTTGGATACCCCATTAGATATAAATATATATATGAGACCTAGTGGTGGTCAAATATGAGAGTGTCTTTCTGTACCTTCTGACTGAAGTACAAGTTAGTGTTTTCTGGATTCTATCGTTAGGATTTTAAAGACATTATAGTCTTTCTAAGTACTAGGATAAATTTTAAAAAATATGAAAAAAGAATTTTCTATGATGATTGTGGGAAAAGAAAGCTCAAGTGCTCATTTTCGACACATTTCTATAATGAGAAAAACAGAAATAAAGCTAATGTACCAGTATTATGTCACTATAATTCCCTCTTTGCATTACCCTTCAATTCACATATTAAGTGAAAATATGTGTATACCTTTGACTAGGGAGACTAGACTCAAGTATTGGGTGCACCTACACTTTCCTTTATGTGTGTGAATTTGTAGATCTCAGATTATATTCAAGTAACACGTTTTTGAAATTGTCAGAAGAAATATCCATGAAAATTTCATTGGCATGCTACTCAAGTCAGCATATGACACCGTGTCTGGCAGGTAAGTCATCTACCATCCTGATTCTATGGCCCATTAATCACATTCTTTCCTTTCTACCACAGTTAGTAATATTCAAAGCTGCTAGTACAGGTTCATAATTATTATGGTTCTGATAACAGTTAACAAGTGTACAGCAAGTCTGGTGATACATAATTAACAAATCTTCATCCACTTAATTAGCTTTCCCTTCACATGCCTTTTGCATAGCGTGCAGCACTATTTTGACTTTTGGCATTATATCTAATTTTGTGAGAGTGAAAAGGGTGTGACGTCTCAAAGCTACTTTTACATTACTCATTCAGTAGTAGAAGAAATCTGCCAATGAGTTGTGATTTTCCCAGTCGGATGGTGACTGCTCCCTCACAAGAAGCTGCAGGCACATTGTGAATTACTGTGGTGTGGTACATGGTCTGCTTTACTTATTGGTGGTCTTCCTGAGCTGGAATGGTGCTGCAGTTACCCAGAAATAATCCAGCTGTCTTTATGCGCTGCCTTGCAGAAAAGATGATGGCTTTAGGGCATAAATTATCTGATACTTGACTTTTCAGATTTAACTCTGCCTCAGATCTAGCCTCTTGGAAGCACAGCTCCTTCCTCCAAGGAAGCAGGCTTTCTTGTCTATCTACTGAACATGCTGGTGTCTCTCTCAGGTCTTTTTTTCCCAAGGGCTAGTTATATCATAGAACAATAGGGAGTTTCCTAATGATGTCCTTAGACCAGGCACCACGGAGGCAGCAAACTTCCCTAACAGGAGGGTCTGTCTGGCATATTGGATGCTCTGTTTGCTCACAAGGGAGTCACGCACAATTATAATCTGTCTTTTCTTCCTTGTGGAGGTGATTGTGATATGTGGAGTGGCCTTTTCTGACCTTGACAACAGCTCTGGTGTAGATCCACATCATCCACATCCACAGCATCCATTGACTGTCTTTCCACATCCACAGTGTGACACCTGTTGTACCTGGCACATACCAGGTGTGAAGTTTTTGTCATCACAATATAAGAAAGATATTAAACTATTAGAGAGTGTCCAAAGGAGGGCTGCAAAGATGGTGAAGGGCTTTGAGGGGAAGTCTTATGAGGAGTGCCTGAGGTCACTTGGTCTGTTCAGCCTGGAGAACAGAAGACTGAAGGGAGACCTCACTGCAGTTACAACTTGCTTGTGAGGGAAAGAGGAGGGGCTGACTCTTCTTTCTGGTGAACAGTGACAGGACTCAAGGGAAAGGCCTGAAGTTATGTGAGGGGAGGTTTAGGCTGGATATCAGGAAAAGGTTCTTCACCCAGGCAGTGGCTGACCACTGGAGCAGGCTCCCAAGGGAATGGTCACAGCACCAGCCTGACAGAGTTCAGGAAGTGTTTGGACAGTGGTCTCAGGCACACGGTGGAATTCTTGGGTTGTCCTGTGCAGGGTCAGGTGTTGGACTTGGAGGATCCTTGTGGGTCCCTTCCAACTTAGCTTATTCTGTGATTTTGTGGTTCCTGGCCTATACTGTGGCACCTGACAAGGCAAGGTAGGCCAAGAGAGGCTTCGCCTGCCACCCTGGGCATAGACTGGCCCTCACTCACATGTTTCCTTTAAGCTACTTCTACTGGCCTGTTGGGGCAGGATAGAGGAATCCCTCGGTCTTTTGCTTCCTTCTGGTGGCTGCTCCTGTCTCAGAGAAGGCACAGTTCTTCCAGTCTCTTTTTTCCTTTTCTTAGACTCCCTGATGCTCTTTAACCTTTCTACTTCCTCAAGTTGAGGAGATAGAAAGGTAACTTCACTTGGTCATGCTGTTCCCACCACTGCCATCTCTTACCAGAAAAAGGCTCTGGCATGCCTTGCATCCTAAGACCTGGATGGATGCATGAATTTGTGGGAGCTCTGTAGCCATAACAGTCCTGGTGAGTGCGTAGCAGATCACAAACTTCCTGCTGGCTGGATACTACAGCTAAATTGCTTGTGGGAACTCACCTTTTGAGCCTGTAGGGTGACAATGCCCTTCCTGTGCATCCTTCTGCACAGACCACCACATCACACCCTGGATTATTGGCTGCACGTTCTCTGCCCGCTCTGGTTGCAGCACTCTCCAGGCTGCATTTCATAGGTGTGAATATGCAAAAAGGGTGGATTTCTCTTTCTCCTGCTCTTGTTTTCTCTCATTCTGATGTGTTTTGTAAGAATTAGAGATGATGTTAAATATTAGTCACTGTCAAGACATGTTTTAATTAACCTCAGTTTAAAAGAAAAATACTTTAAATATATATATATTTATATAACATGATTGAGTTTCCACAAATATTATAATTATTCATACTTTTGCTTAAATAGAGTGTTTAAATACTGAATTTTGCTTAAATACTTTTGCTTTAAATGGAGTTCAATTTTCATGATGAGACATTTGCAGCTCCTTTCTTAATCATTAAACAAACACAGAAGTTCCTTCTAAATTTCATCCCAGTTGCTAGACTAATAATGTCATCTTTGCAAGAGAGCTGTTCAAATTAATGAATTTTAGATTAATACAAATATTCTGTTAAAGCCGCAAATTACAGTCTTTAGTAAATAAAATGCGTTGTATTTAACAATAGTAATCCATGAATAAAGTGATTATAGCAGTTTGGTTTGCCATGTGGTTTTTTCAATTACTGATCAACAATTCTTTCAGTTGTTCACATCTCCCTATAACAGAATCCCCATGTGACTCACTCTGTTTTGGAAGGCAAGACCTGGACAAAATGACTGGTTTTTTTGAGTGAAACATTCTCCAGAAGTTTCAATTTTTATAACGTTGGCAGTGAAGTTTCTTTTAATTTATGCATCTCTTTACCATTACTCTTCAAATCAAAGATTGAATAGTGATGTGGCAGTCAGATGAATATGTGTTGATTTTATAAGGGGAATAGAATGCAGTCAACAAAATAAAATTTTTGATAAATAACTTTCAAAGGCTTTTTCCTAAGTGCACTTGTACTGATACCTTATCTTCCAGCAGTTTTTCAATTTAATTGCATTTGTTTTGACTGTGTTTACCCCTTTCTCTCTGCTTGCTGCAAATAATGAGAAAATTAGTTCGCTGGCATGAATGCTAATGTTAAATTTATTTTACCTGTGTATTGCCAAATATTTGTAGGAATAAACTATAATTCATATACAACATTATTCACAGATGCAATCTCATTATAAGATTTTGGTTCATTAAATAAAATAAATAGATTTTCTCACTGTGTTTAATCAAAGCAGCTGGACTTAAAAAATACAAATGTTTAAAGCTGTACTTTAAAAGCTACTGATTGGGGTTTGTACATACTATTTGTCAGATGACAAGGCAATGGCTCATATGTGAATTGGATACTCAGAGTAGTTTGTTTGGGTCTATTTAATGAAATTCGTGCAAGAAGTAAGTGCTTATTTACAGGAAGCATATAAACAGAATTGAACTTGCTAAAGTGTAACTTCTATTTCGGGTAAGACTTAAAGAAGGAAACAAATGCTTACTATCTACATAAAGTCTATGGTAGGTCTACAAAGCAGCGTGTCGTGCTGTGCCATGATGGAAAAAAAAGAAATATGCAAGACATAAAAACATAAGAAGAGAAATTGATTTTGTCACCATATTTTGCAATCCTGTTACACTGCTAAATTTCCTGAAAGCTTTGGCTTTAGAACTGAATTGTAAAATGAAAACTCTCGCTTACTTAAAGAAAGATTTAGTGGATTTTATGGCAAGAATAAAGCTCAGATATTATAAACGCAATAACAGTATTAAATAAAAAAATCCCAAGTTAAATTATTTTTATAATCTCATTTTCTAAACTTGAAGATAAATATGTCATGGCTTGACAAATTGTCCTTGATCTGGTCATTTGTTTGAAATACAATTATTACTCAGAAACTTAGTTCACCTCACTATTTAGGACCTACAAGTATGAGTAAAAGCTATTTGTGTTGTTCCTTATGACTAGATCTGATTTTAAGAAAAGATCATTTCATCTTGAAGCCTTTAATCAAAGCATAGGAAAGGTCATTCTTTGCTGTAACCAGTGCAGTGAATGTGTGGGCACGTGTGAATTTTAAGGGGATTGCATTTGGTGTAACAAACTTCTGCACGAGTGCTGAGCCTGTCTTGATGATTATTGAATTGAGTGACTGGGGCATTTTCCTGGTTTGAGATGAAAATACAGAAGTTGTCACAGTAATGACTAACAAAATGCTCACTTTATATGATGTTAACTGTTCTGTATCATTCTTTTTATGAGAAGTGGATAAACAGGAGACGAGCACAATGAGGTTATTTTTAAGTTATTTGTGATGCTGAATACCTGCAGAAAGCAGAGGAGGGAGCAGAGATATTTAAATATAACTGGAAATATACAGTTGGCTAAGAAAATTCAACTATTAACCAAAACATTGTCCAGGACACCTGCTGTCCTGAAATAAATCGGGAAAATATATTTGTTCCAGGTATCTGCAACTGGATATGTGTTTCTGTCAGTTGGTAACTAGCTTTTGCTTAGTCTGTAGGATGAATAGCTTAAGTATTCCTGTGTAACAAATGCTCAATAGTTTATAATTAATCAATTGTTTAATTAAATAGCTCATAACAGCATGAAAACCTTCACCCCATAAATTGCAAGGAAGGTGGTGTAGAGAGAGTCAAAATCAGAGGTGTCACCTGTGAGGTGTAAGAAGCAAGCCTTGAATTTGCAATGGGCACTCACCTGACCCAGCTGCTCTCTGTAGGGGCTGCTGCTGTTCAGCTGTAGGAAAACAACTGAACATCGTGAAAGATCACCCAGACTGAGGAAGTTCATGTATAGAGCTGGTTGGGTATCTTGAATGCCAACGTGGCAGGTTACAACTCCCAGGAAGGAAAAACTGAGTTGTTTTTCATCCTGTTTAGGTAGAATTTTGGTCTTCAAAGTCAGTTCTACACAAAAATACCCCAAACAAGAAAACAAGTTAGTTAATGCTGCTTAATTCTCAACTCTCACTTGCTGTGAAGCCAGCTCTGCAAGAAGTTATTCTAATTTATTCTAGCTGTTTTCCTTCCCTGAAGGCTGATAATAGCTGATTCAGTAAACTCCAGTGAAACAATATGCTGTCAAACCATGAAGTTTTTCAATTGAAATTCTTCAGGAAATTTGTTTCTTTTGGCAAGACTCTGTTTCAGGGAAGAAGGGATGTGGGGAGGGGGAAGGAAGTCCTGTTTTGACACTTTTGCTTTGAAACTTCCAGAAGGGAAGCGTAATTACTTTGTCTGAAAAATGAGGGTGTGGGCTTTGCTTAATCTGAAGCTGTAAAAACCCTTTTTGAATAAATGTAAAGCAAAAGATAGTAAATACTGTCAGTCCCCTTCCCCACAGTCATTTCCCGTCACTTTTTCCATCATGAGCACAACAGAACTGTATTACGTTTGAACACAATTAATTTTTCTCTCATTTAATGAGTCCATTAACTGATATCAAATGATTCTGCAGCTAATGACACCCAAACCGAAGCTTTTTCTACTGCTCTGCCTCTGGTTTGAGTTAACTCCATCTACATCCCTTTTAAAATAATCTCTTTTTTCAGTGATCTTCTCTGCATATAAAAAAAAGGCACAGCAGAACTGAATGCATGTGAAAGAGACAGGTAGTGAGACAATTAAATTGCTTCATAAGTGAAAAAAAATTAGTTTAAATGGGAATAGCTATGTCAGGTGTACTGGATGTGTTCATGATTTCCCTAGAAATCACTTCTGCCCATTGCTTTTTTCCCACACTGCAAAAGAACAAGTATTTTATGATAAACAATAATTTCTTAAAATGACCTATTTTCATTAAAAAATGAGGGGGCAGTAGTAAGGAAGGGTAAGTAATGACAATGAAATACGTTAACAGATTAATGATGACCTATATAAACTACTGGATATTAACTTAGAAAGAACTTCCAGAATGAATAAGTCAATTAAAAAGCAGCTTACACTGCTGGTTTAAAAGACAGAAAAGCTTCAGCAGAAATCAAATTAAGCCATTTGAAAGCACACCTTGCTGGATGAAAATAAGCAAGAAGGAGGTTCATTGCTGTTTTAACTCCTAATCCTTATTTTCCTCCCAGCTTCTTCTACCCATCTATCCTCTCTTTCTAGAAGGAATACCATGTGTAAAATACTTTGCCATTAAAAATAATCTGAAGGCATGTTAATCCCAAATATTTTTCATATTATTTAAAAAAAATATTATTTCAAATAAAGTTCCATGGAAGTCCTCAGTCTGAACAAAGGTTTGTTACAATTTTTGCAGACAAGCTGCTTAAAGAGTCAGAGGATAAGTTTAGCTTCTGGTTTAGAAGTGTTGACATCATGAAGTTCCCTAAAGGATTCTGCACGAGTCTTCTTAAGATGTTTGTTGATGGCATGTTGAGAAGGGTCCTGAGCAGAATCAGATTGTTACAGTTTTCATGGCTGAAAACTGACAAAAAGAAGTTTGGTGTTTGGTTTGGTTTTGGGAGGAAGTGTTGGTGTGGCTTTTTTGTCTTGTTTTCCAAAAAAGGCCTTCCTGTGTTGTTTTAAGCTTCTTTTCTACCACAGCTCTCAATTTTGAGTACATAACAAAGGAATGTGGATTTGTGTTTTCGTAATGATGACATTTTCTCCCTACAGAGCCTGCACGAAGTCAAAGATTGCAGAGCTGCTGGCCCATGACCTACTTCTGCTAATGATTGTACACAGAGTATACACGCACTCCATGATTTGCAGTGCATTCATTACTAGTTTGATCCTGCTGCTAAGTGGTTTGGCCCAAACATCAGCTTAATAAACAGAGGTCTGGGTCCAGCCATATCCTAATGGAAAGCTACTCAAGCCACTTGTTTCTGTTGACAGCACAGCACCAGCTATTCTGCCCTTGTGGCAGCCTGCCATCTCAGAGTGTCATGATTGATGATGAAGTCCCACAGAGCTGAGGAAAAGCCTGAACAGCTTTTGAGGAGATTAAAACAGTCTTTCAAGAAGGAAATAAGCACCTGAATCCAAATAAAAGTAAATGTGCACTATGCAGTTGTAATTCCTGTTCTCTTGTGTGGCTGAAACATGTAGACAGTTCAGAGCTGTTCCAGTAAGCATTTTGGATTATAACACACATACACACTCCATGCCCGTGAGGGACGATCTTTTAGAAGAAGAACCAATATAGTCAAGTAGTCAGCATTCAAAGAACACTCCTACAGCATCAGTTATACTGGAATGGTTTCTGACACGTGTCAAAATAGAATGCCTAAAATTGTTTTTTCAAGAGGTGGAAAAAGTGAATTGAGTTTCCAGGAGGCAGGCCAATGAATGCTTAAAAACCTGTGTTCAGGGAAATCTTTAGCTGTTTGATGTTAGTTCCACAACATGGGAAACTGCTATTTCAGCCCATCTGCTGGTGTTGGAGGTCCCAGAGATTGGTGGTTGTAGTAATGCTGTCAGAGCCACTGAGAAAAACTCCAGCAAAGGAAAACAGCCACAACAAACAGAAGAATCTGCATCTGTGATGTCTGCAGCAAAACTGAGCTAGTTTCTTACCCAGGCCACAAAAATACATTCATCCCTGCAGTCTATAGAGATTATAAATTTAGGAGAAATCAACTAATGATTTTGTTTTTAACACCAAATTAATTCAGTATTATCTATTTCACACATGAGATCCAACTACTTGCAGGTATGGTTATATTTTATATAACACAAGGGATTAGCAGATATTTTATGTCTAAAAGAGAAAACATCCAGTAATTCTATTTTGGACACAACTTTAAGGTATGTTTTTTTCTTCAAATGGAGTTTTTGGGATCAGTGAATTGGATTGTGCTTCAGGAAATGTTCACCATTTTGGGGCAATAATGGTATTCTATATCACTATTCAGAGTCTACATGGCTTTTAGAGCCCTTAAGGGTCAACATTTACAGAGAGAAAGATTTTCAATCTAAAGTATAATAGAGTGGAACTCTGTTATAATCAAAAAGTTCAGAAGTTACCCTCAAAAAGTCCGTAAGTTCCTTCATAAAAGGCATACACAGTAAACCCCAAAATATCAAACTTCTGTTGGCAAGATAAATCATTTTTAAGGACAGTGATGACCTAAGAGTCATTTGTCAGTATAGTAAATTCTAAGCCCTCACTGAGGCCTCTGCTCTATTTATCACATTTTATTAAATCAGACAGCACTGCTAGTGATGCAGTGTTTGACAGACCTGGCTCCTGTCAGACGTGAGTACTGCTCTACCCTTTTTTTTTACATGACAGCAAAGTTCCAGTTCTTTACCTCTTTTCAGAAAAGGATTAAAAGTGGACTGAGAAGAATACAGATTGTCACCTACCAGCATTTATTAATTAGTGAAATTTCTTTTTAATGAATGTGGTTTTTCACTAATTCTTATGGATTATTATTTATTTTCCTAATATTCAATCCTTATATTCCTATTACATTTACCAGTTTGTACTTCATAATTTTTACATATCTAATTTAGATCACACTCTTTTGCAAAGCCTTTCTTTGAAATCATAGAATGAATCAGAGAATCATAGAATGACCTGGGTTGGAAGAGATGTTTAAAATCAGCTAGATCCAAACCCTCTGCCATGGGCAGGGACACCTTTCCACTAGACCAGGTTGCTCAGAGCCCCATCCAGCCTGGACTTGAACATTTCCAGGGGTGGCGCAGCCACAGATTCTCTGGAAAACCTGTTCCACGGCCTCATCACCCTCACAGTAAAGAATTTCTTCCTAATATCTAATCTAAATCCTGTTCTCCTTCAGTTTGAAGCCGTTCCCCCTTATCCTGTCACTCCAAGCCCCTTGTAAGTGGTCTCTCTCCATCTTTCTTGTGGGCTCCCTTCAGGTACTGGAAGGCCACAATTAGGTCACCCTGAAGCTTCTTTTCCAGGCTGAACAATCCCAGTTCTCTCAGCCTTTCCTCCTAGCAGAGCTGCTCCATCCCTCTGATCACCTTGGTGGCCTCCTCTGGACTGGCTCCAACAGGTCCCTGTCCTTCCTGTGCTGGGGACACTTGTTTTTTTTCTTTGAGTTTCTTTCAGTATTTTCTACAAGTTCAATAATAGTCTGGTAAAATAAGTTTTCCAAGAAAAATTATTACTTTGACATAAAATAATTTAATTTCTTTAAAGGCCCAACTGATATCCTTTTGTAGATTCTCTTGGAATTAAGAGGTATCCATAGAAAAATACATTCCACTGGAATACACTGTTCAGTTTACAGAACTGGGAGGAATCTATCATCACAGCGTGTCTGGATATCTAACTAAATATGTGCATTTATTTGGTACAGCCAAAGGAGTGTTAGAAATATGGTAAAGAATAAAAGAGATGCATTGTTGGCACGTAGAAGTTTTATCCAAGCAAGGAAAAAAACCACCAAACAACAGGACTTGCATTCCATATGCACATTAACATCTATATATAAGAAGCAGAGGTAGACACTATGTAGTAGAGATGTTTATAATTTGGTTTCATGGGGGAAAACCAAGAATTGCTAAAATGGAACTAGATAACTCAGATTTAGTCAAAGGATATAAACCATGTCCTCATGAAATGATGGTTGACAGGAAATAGTAGCATTTAGGTTCTGAAATCTGACATGAACTAAAAAATTGTATCTCCTTGGCAAACTTTAACATTTTCTTCAGGAAACAAACTAGTCATATTCCAGAGTTTCATAGAGTGAGAGCAAGGTATGTGAAGCCTGACTGTAAAGAAGCAAAATGAACTTCAGCAAAAGCATGAAAAAGCTGCCAAGTGCTGAACCAAACCATGAGTTTGGCAGGAAAAAAAATTTGAAGCCTTTATCAAAATCACAATTCAAAAAGGCCATACCCTTAGAAATATAAGTTTTATTAATTACGAAACGCAAAAATTTCTTCAAGCTGTAGTTAGATGTATCAACTGCTGTCTGATATTGAAAATTTCTGTTCCAAGAGAAAATAAGAAACGGGACTAGATAGGCACTTCTATTAATGCCTGTATGATATATTTGACAGGAAATTAATCCTGACCCCTGAAAACAGACAATTCCGTAAAGATAAGCCCTTATTAAAAGCATAAGGATATTGGGTTTTTTCTCATCACGGATCCTTGTCGCACAGTCACATCTGAAGACATTCCTTTCATTTAAGATGACAGTTAAAAAGAGCAGAAGAAACTAGTGCAACACACTCAAAATATTTTTGAGATCATGTCTAGGATATTAATTTATCAAAATTTTTGCTTTAGAAGAAAGACATCTTGAAACTCTGTATTCCAACTTTCTTCAAGTCTTAGATGATTAGATGTAATACAGGATTAGTTCAATCTTTTCTTCACTTACGATATGTGTATGTTTCAGTTTTACTTTCCTGTGATGACCAAAGAGGAAAATAAAGGGTGAATTTATACTAACGTTCCTCTGCTTTTATTTATGTATTGTCTAGAACTGAACAAATCAAACAGACCTTAATAACAGTTTAAAGTCTCATCATCTTTTGCACTGTATAGAGTCAATTGAAACTATGTTTTTGGAAGCAAAGCAGTAACAATAATAATGAGAATAGCAGTAAAATACTTCTCATCATACCTTGTTTCATTCATCTTTATCAGTATCTTTAACAGTATTCTTTAAACATTGCATTTGTTTTCTCTGAACTTCATGTAAACTACCACTATGATGTAACATTTTAACCTGCCACAGGTGTTGAAACTATTTCAAGCATTATTTCACATTACTTTAAAAAGTTAGCTTGCCTGTAAAGTGTTTCACTTTCTATTGTCAGCTGTCAAAAACCTTAATCTCAGCCTATATGAAGAACTTTTTGAGTAGCTGAAGGTTTGTTCTGAATTCTTTTGCTCCTGGGCACAACCAGGGAAGGACATACGCTGAAATAGGTCAACAACAACCCTTCTGACTTCTTATGAACACTCTTAAGATTTTGTAAAGATGTAACTCTTTTTTTTGCTTCTAGCGTTTGCTTCCAGCCCTGCATAGTTTTTGCTCCCTTTGCTTTTCTCATTCTCTTCAGTACCAGTGTTCATACCTGATTTGTACTTTTTTCTTGAAGTATTTCATTTAGTGAATAAGAATGACCTTGGAAATTAAATTTTCAATTTTAAATTTGCTCATCAAGTGTTCCTCAAAATCACTTTGAGACTGAGAGACTGGCAGAAGACTTTCAGACTCTTATTTAAAGGTGAAAAGGAGCATTGAAAGAGTTCCTGCCACCTGGCAAGTTTAATTTGCATATTTATCACTTGGTTTCAATATCATTTTATAAACTGTTCAACTTTTTTGTATCAGAAGCCTTCCTAAGAGGATTTCTTTATAACCTTCTCTTAGGAATGACAGCAACAATGATATGTAGCTCAGTGTGCATTGGAAGGTTCAGTGGTTCAGTGAGCACACTTAAGGGAGAAAACGTGCATCAAAAATTCTCCTTTGAGTCACTTTACCACTCCTTTTAGAAGGAGTCCTACTTCTTATAATCATGTACATTTTAAAAGTTTAATTTATGATAGCATAATTTATGAATACTATGGAGAGAAAGTTGGACGTCCTAGTCAAGTGGTCCCTTGGCTGCATTAGATAGTCCAAGATGAAGTGAATATTCCTAAGGGTCTTGCTTAGTCCAACAAGTTATAACCTAGGTTGCTGAAATTTGTTGAATATTTTCAGGGGGCACTGGAAGTCACAATGTGGATGGGAATTGAGCGCAGTAGTTATCAAGTCAGACATTCACTTTTATTGTAGTGATGCAATGACAAGAAAATGAGTCCTTCATTTAAACTATACAAAACTCCTGGGGTGCATTGGGAAGAGTGTGGCCAGCCGATTCAGGGAGGCGATCCTGCCCCTCTACTTGGCCCTAGTGAGGCCGCACCTGGAGTGCCGTGTCCAGTTCTGGGTTCCACTTTTCAAGAAACACAAGGAGATACTGGAGAGGGCCCAACAGAGGCCACAAAAATGATGAGAAGTCTGGATTATCTGTTTTACCAGGAGAAATTGCAGGAGCTGGGCCGGTTTAGGCTGGGGAAGAGAAGACTGAGAGGGGATCTCATTAACGCATATAAATATCTTAAAGGTGGCTTCCAACAGGTTGGTGTCAGACCCCTTTCAGTGGTGCCCAGTGGCAGGATGAGGACCAATTGCCATAAGTTCAAACACAAGAAGATCCACCTCAACATGAGGAAGAACTTCTTTCCATGGAAGGCGTTAGAGCACTGGAACAGGCTGCCCAGGGAGGTAGTGGAGTTTCCCTCTCTGGGGATATTCCAAACCCATCTGGACATGTTCCTGTGTCACCTGCCTGGGCAGAGGGTGTTGTGATCTAGATCTAATTACAGAGGAGTAAAGAGAACTAACTGTGAATAAAACAGATCAAACCAAGAAAGGTTTGAATATACCCAAAAAACATTATTAAAACCAAATGAGGTTAGATATTGATACCAAAAAATTGATACATTTTGTTTAATAGTAAAAGAGGCAAAGAGAAAGAAAGAAAGGAAGGAAGGAAGGAAGGAAGGAAGGAAGGAAGGAAAAGTGTAACTATGGCACTGGTATTAAGTAGGTCAAATGTCCTAAAAACAACTTAGGTAATTATAGGATTTTGCATCATAGGGATTTGGGAAATTTAGCAAAATTTGAAGCTAGAGTTGGAAGGATTTCATTTTTACATGAAAGAAAGGCACAGCTCTTGTCNGTGTGTGTGGGGACAGGGAGAGTGACAGAGATTAAGGAGAAACTTGTCACCCTTCCGAGGGTCCCAACAATGTCTTGTTGCTTCTGTCCATCTGATCTTCCTGATGGTGACGGTTCCCTGTCAAAATATGTAGAATCCAATGGATTAATACGTTTGGGCAGGTGGGAACACACAGGTACCTTCCTGAGGGGGAGGGGCAAGTTTGGCACCGTCCCTTGCAAGACTCTGGATCTGTTGTATCATGTAGTATCACGTGCAGTGCTCTGGTGCAGAGTCTGAGGACCCCTTTGGGGGAGGCCTTTGATGGGCCATGACACCCCCTGTGCTGTCCCTCACATGGATGTCCCATAGATGTGGCCTTCCTGGGGTGGGAGGCCCCACAGCTGGGCCAGTGTGCCCAGCGGATGATGGGCATTCACTGCATCTGGCCAGAGGCTGTGCCACACACCCAAAACCTCTCCTCCTCCCCCCTTTGGTGTAGGGATCTGTGTGAGCCTGGCAGCAGAAAAACCTGGGGCTGTGGCCTCCACCCCAATGGTGCTGGGCTGGGCCCTGCTGTGGATGCTCTTCCAGATGCTTTGAACAATAGTGTAACTTTTCCTGTCTCAAGTTGCCTTAGGTGGTTTAACTCACAGTTCAGGGTTTCAATCAGGAGGCCCATCCAGGGTGGGCTTCAGTGGTGCAGCATCGTTATACACCTTTGCTATAATAGGCAAAAGTCCTTCATAAAGATGTTTAAGCCATAAACCATAACATTTCAGTCTCCAACATGAGGGATTGGAATGGATGCCCTCCAGAGGTCCCGTCCAATCCCAGTCACTCTGTGATTCTGTGGAAACACTCAGAATAATAGAAGGTTTAGGATTTTACAAATACGTCCATAACCAAATACCCAGCTTTCAGATAGTGTAAGTTATAAATATTGTGACAATGTTTTGAAAAGAGGATAGGATTTTTTAAAACTGTTAAATCATACTGAAAAACATTTCAAATGATTGTATTTTGAATACACACCTGGATAAGAGCTGCAAGTCTGTACCAGACAGTTGACTAAAAGGCCAATGCATATAAATGGATCTTTGTGCTAAGATGAAATTTAACCAATATTTAAAAATGGCAGTAGCTCAGCAAAGACACAAGTTACAATGGAAGGCAAAGGGACCTCAAACTTTAAAGCTTTGGAAAAAGCCTATCAGTTTAGTATTTGACATCACTAAGTAAGGCAGAATATCAGCATTAAGGTACCTCTGAAAGAATCCTGAATTTCACAAATTTACATCTGAATTGAACCATGAAGTCTTCCATTTACTTGTTAGTGTTATTTCATGCCTTTGCTGATGTACTAAGGTGAAAAGTTTACTTAAGACTGTGAGGCCCCATACTGAAACTATCAGAAAGGACTATCATTTGAACTGAGCAACACAGGTGTACATTTCTCTGATTTTGGAAAAAGAAAAAGAAAGAAAAAGGCAAAAAAAAGCCCAAAAAATCAAAACAAACACAAAGAAAAAAAAAACAAAAAACAAAAAAAAAAAAAACCAAAAAAAGAAAAACAAAAACAACAGGGGAGAGATACTCTACTGATGCAATTTCATATATTTTTTTTTCCTCAGAATTTAAGTTACAACATCCTTAATTGATATCAGGATACAGAATGGAATTTTAACACTCCAGAAGCCTGGCATCATGGCTCAGGTGAACACAAGAGCTGCTTCCCTGAGTTAGAGGGCACAGCAAGAGCAGGATGTGCCAAGGAGTTGCTACCCTGTGCTGGCACCTCAGAAGTTTGTGGGTGTTGCCAACATTATTGTAGGAAAGTGTGATTAAAATCAGAGGAGCTGAAACAGCTAGCAGGGAAGGGGAGAACCAGGAACAAGTATTTTCTGTTAAATATAACTCTGTTTTTATACCTACTCTATGGAATCCCGTGCAGTACAAAATGTCTGCGGGATAGGAAGAACTGCTGATAACTGTGCATATAAATATTCATGTGCATGTGTCAAGGCAGGGACATAATTGTCAGTTAAGTCTACTGGAAAATTCATTAATTATATTAAACTACAGCTTTGAAAAACTTTTAAAGATAGTTCTGGCTTTATACATACTTTTGCTTTAAAAATCAACATTTTTTTGTTTTGCTTCCTCTTGCTCCATTTCGTCTCCATTGTCTTTTGCTCCTTCTCCTTCAGTTCAGGAAAAGATTCTGCAGGAAAGATGAGATGATGGTTCCTGTCTTGTGTTTCTTTACAGTAATTTAAGAAGAGCACAATTATACCACTCAGATAAGCACAACCTCATAAGAGCACCACCACTTACCCTTTTTAAAGCATTGCAAAGAACCTAAAAGTTGTTATTTTGGAAAATAAAGGACATAGGTGAAGCAGTGACCATAATTTAACTAGGTCTAATATTAAAGTCTTTATAAATTAATTTCCAGTATCAAACACAACAGAACAATAGAACCAAATTAGTACTGATATACTATGCTGCAATTTTGTGCAGTCTATTTACATTTCAATGGGAAACTGGAAATAGGTATTCTGAAGGATGCAATCAGATAAATTGCACATGCATTCATTTCATGTCTAAGGATTTCCTTTTCACAGCAAATTCTTTTCTGGCTTGAAAATACCACACAAATGAAAAAAAAACAGGTTGCTCTGGCAAAGGGGTCTGTCAGATATTTCAGAGTGTGGTGATGATCAGTCAAGGATAAAAAGTAACTTTTTTGTATGCACACAGGAAGGGGATGAGCAAGGGGCTTTTGGCCCCTACTACGGGGCTGTGTTTTGGATTCATGCTGAAAACAGAGTTGATATCACAGGGATTTTTTAGCTACTGCTGAGCAGGGCTTGCACGGGGTCAAGACCTTTTCTGCTCCTCACACCACCCCACCAAGGAGTGGGCTGGGGGAGAACAAGAAGCTGGGAGAGGGCACAGCCAGGACAGCTGACTCCAAGTGACTACAGGAATATCCCACAACAATATGGTGTCGTTCTCAGCTTATAAAGCTGGGGGAAGAAGAAGGGATGTGGGACATTTGGAGCCGTGGTGTTTGTCTTCTCAAGTCACCATTAAGTGTGATGGAGCCCTGCTCTCCTGGGGATGGCTGAACACCTGCTCACCCATGGGAAGTGGTGACTTAATTCCTTGTTTTGCTTTGCTTTCATGCACAGCTTTTGCTTTCCCTATTAAACTGTCTTTGTCTCAAGCCACAAGTTTTCTCCGTTTTACTCTTATTCTCTCCCGCATTCCACTGTGGGGGAGTGAGCAAGCAGCTGAGAGGGGTGGCTGGGGTTAAACCACAACATCACATGAGGTACAATATAAGATTCCGGTCTGTAGGTGCCTCGGTCTTTCACACTAATCAGTCTTTACCAGGCTTTTTGTGTTAAACTTGGTTTTTCCCAGCTGAACCAAAACCTCACATATTAACTGTAGTTAGCAAACTACCTGTGACTGAAGAGAACTCCTAGATCATTGAGCATCACATGGTAATGCTCTAGGAAACCTAAGATGCCCTCTTTGTTTATGTAGAGTGATTTTATACTTATTGCTGTTTTTAGTAATACAAACATAATTTCCCCATATCAATGTTTGACAGCAGAGTGCTATGTGTCCCTGCCCTTCATGGCATTTCAACTGAGATGAAAAGCTTGAACATTCACATGACACACAGAATTATGAGAACAAGCTATCCATTTTATGTTTAGTACAGGAATTATTCATATATAGCTGTATGTAGGTATATAATTACAACTGACCCATAAGTTTCAGTTGCTCTGCTATGTCAACTATTTGCAAAGTATCATATATAAATATCTTAATAGCTTACATTTTTTGAGTAAAACATTAATTGATACCATGATTCCAGAGGTTAACATCATTATTTGATGCTATCATTGGTACCATGTTTAACAGACTGCAGTAATTTTCTTGTGCCTTAAATTAATCAGTCATATCTTAAAAATCTCAGCTGTTGGAGAAATTATGTGAGCTTATGAAAGCTTATTAAAGTGAGGATAAAATTATTTTTTGGTGGAAACCACTACATTTTAAGAGTCATAGAAGAGTTTATTTTGGAAAGAATCTTTGGAGGTAAACTTCCCTTCTGATTAAGGCAGGGCAGGCTTAAGTGATTACATCATGCATGTGCCAGGGTTTCTGCCTGGGTCAAGGCCTTTAGCATGCCAGTGCAGCCAGTGCAGCCCAATTTGAAGGTCTTCTGGTCATTGGAACATCATTCATGTTAAGCAGGAAGCCAAACGTAGTTTTCTCCACCTTCTCTATCCACCATTAGATTGGTTACTTGAAAGTAATAGAAAAAAAATGAAAATAAAATCAAATATTAAAATACGAAATGAAAAAAAAGAGTGAAATGAAATACAAAAAATATGAAGTCTCATACTGTTTTTTGGTTCTCAGTTTTGGCTCACTCATCTTGTGAATTCTGGGTTAACTACATGCTCCTTTAGATTTAGATTTTAAAAACCCACCAACCTTCTCTGAGCATGGGTTTGGACTAGGTGACCTCTGGACCTTGCAATTTATATTCTTTTCACTCTATACATTTAAGAAAAGTTTCCTTATTTGAATACATATGAACAGAGAACAGAAGGATCTACAGCAAAAAAAAGGTTTTAATGATGCTATAATTATCTTATTTAAAGGAACACATAAAATTTAAAGTGAAAAATGTTTTTCTGCAGCATTTTTGAACTTAAACAGGCTTTAAGTTTATTACACATTTTTTGCAAATGTAAAACAAATTCTTGGTTGTTACAAGATTTTAGAGCATTCCTGTCATGTTTTCTGCCTTGGTGATAACTGCAAGTTTTGTTGTAGGTTTCTTTAGTGTACATACCTATTTATTAAAGGAGACATTAAGTCCAGTGGTTTTCATTCTTTTCTGATGTGAAGCCACCAATAAGAAACAATAACTCAAATTATTGACATTTCCCAATGAGACTTTGTATGTGATTTAAATAAAGTCTAAATTTTCATGTATGAAAATTGTGTGGATTGGGACATGAAAATGAAAAGCTTACTTTCACTACAGTGCTAGGCATAGAACACATCCAAACCTCTTTCCTTTTTGTCTTCCAATCTACTTTTATGAAATAATACAACAAGTATCATTAGAACATTATTTTCCTCCTAGGCAGAGAGGTCTTCCTCTCCTGTAATTGTATCCGATCGCTGAAGTGAAAAATGGTGAGCATGGCTGATGTGAGAAAAGAAAAAGAGTGGTAACAGCTGAAGATAGATAGAGAGTTCATTTAGAATGGGATTTTTCAGATTTTTTCAGATAACTTATTTTGTCTCCTTTTGGACAGACTTTTCCACTAGATGGATGTGAATAACTTCTGTGTCATTTTTGTTGCTGAGCAACAGCCTGGGAGATATAAAAAGATGAGCCTATAAAAGCAAAGTTATAGTAGTAGAAGCCAACCCAGAATTTGCATATTTCTTGTACAGTTCTTAAAAATACAGTATAATTATGTAAATCTTCCTCATTCTGTTGGTTAAAATGTTTGTCAACCAATCAGGCTTAAAGTGAGGAAGACAAAATATCCATATGGCATTTTTGTAGGGCATGATTATTTCATCCAGAGTGGAAGGATCCCCCTTATACGGCTCTGTAACAGCTCTGCCTGCCTGAAGCTGGAAATTATCCTTCAGCTGTTTTCTCCTTGTGGCAGGGACGTACGCTATGGCCTGCCAGAGGGAAAGTCCTTCCTCAGACTTGGCATCACATCATACAAGGCCCAAGACAAGGTATTTATTAAAATATGCACTCCTCAGAAACATCTTGTGGTATAAGCCTTGAGCTGTATTGGAACCAGCACCTGGTTTGACTCCATTGCCTCTGCGGAGAGGATGTGTCCTACCCTTGCCCACATCACCTGGTCTGCACCAGGTAAATTTATTGCGAAGGAAGATGGTACTTCTAAGAACGTCTTAGGATGCTGTATTTATTATGAGAATAGGTTGCAGGTATTGAAAGAAAAATTGCTACCCTGGTCAAGCAGTAAACTTGGATCTCTTTCAAGTGATTTATACTGTCTTTTATAGTGTCCACCAGCCTTACATTTGAAATGTCTAAAGCCAGACCAGCAGCTGAACACAGCTCTGCAAGATACAGCTCACAAAGACAAGAGGGATGCTTAGCCTTCTTGTCAGCATTTAGCAACAGGGACACCCCTTCCACTGGCAGTGACAGAGAAAGTAACATCAATCTGCCACACTGAAGAAGACATTGGAGACTGTCCATTAACTGATTTAGAAATGGTGTTAATTTTCTGGAAGTGCTTGTTTTTATTTCTTGGGGTAATTAGCAGAGAGCACTTTCTCTTCTCCAACTTTCTTCCCTCCAGCAAGGTTTGAAAAGCTGCATCAATCTCATCTTTACGAGATGTTACCCACTTTTGTTATAACAGAGTTCCCCTACTAAAAAGTCTTCCACTTTACAGACCCGACTGTTATTAAAACAAAATGTATAATGAGGCACTTCTCCTCCTAGTATCTGAAAAGATTATTTATTCCTGTAATTTTCTATTTGGGATGTTGCTTCATTGAATTCTCCATATGTAATCCATATAATTTAATTTTCACTGGCAGAAAATGAATTGAGATTCACTAACAGAACACATTTGGGCTAATGTGAAGCTCTCTGTTTTCAGAGTAGGTATATTGGATAGAATGTTATATTCAGTATATATTTCTTAATGACTCTTGTCTTCCTCCTATCCTTTAAAACAATGTTAAAAAAAAACTGAAAAAAAGCAAAATGTGGTATTTTACTTTTCCTCTTTCCTCACAGAATGTCTCTTACTGACACAATTGTTTCATGACATTTTAAAAACAGCACCAAGTCACAATAACTAATTTTATACAGTTTCTCTTCTCCAGTCAATGTATGTCTGCTGCCATTTCAGTCATACCAATACAAATCCATAATCTAGAATGCTTTGTTTCTGCTGAATGGTATTAATATAGACATAGAGAGAGAATCTCTAGAGGATGCTGAAGTTCAGACAAAAGTAGAACAGCAAATTTCAACTGCACCTTCTAAAGGAAGTGAAGATTATGTTTTCCAGTCTTTGAGCAACTTGATAAAGGAGAAACTTTTAATATATTTTACTTGAGTGCTACTTAAGCATGCATGCTTTAAAGAAAATATCACCAGGATGACTAATTTGAACCAGGAGCTGAGGCTGTTTCTGTGACTGAAGACAGTGCACAAAAATGAAAGAGCAAATAAACATGTGAGATATGACTTAGAAATACGGGTTTGCTTCTTCAGACACTGTATGCTTGCACTGTAGTATTCTGAAATTAGGAGGGAATGCAGCAGAGTTGGAATTTATGGTGTAAATTAAAAGTTCGATACTGTCCTGAAAGATGGCCAAGCAGCCTGAGTAAGCACAGATATTATCCAGTATATAATGCTTTGGGTAATTTTAATTCATCAGGTACAGAGAATTTAGAAACAGGTGAATAGATTATTTTGATCACTAGCTCACAGTGTTAATTAAATTGACTGCATGTATAATGAACAAAGAGTCCAATGTTCATAAAAATTTTATATCCAAATTTATGGACATTTTGTAATTCAGAGTGCAGATTCACTGCATCCATTGCTACTCGGATGAGGAAGTTGCAAAAACTGCCTCATTAGCAAGGTTCCAGTATTGTATATAGTGTCTCACTGGTTCTTGCACCTCTTTTCTGGTCTAAGTTCTGAACTTTTATTAGGCATGTGCAAGACTGCAAGTGGCTGGTCCCACAGTACTGTCATGTGTTCTCTGGGATGCCCTCATTCAGTTATAAATATTTCCTGTTAATCAAGAAACAGCAGCCAATATCTTGTTTGCTCAAAGGCATGAGATCAACCTTGGAAAACTGTCTGGTAAAAAAACCTGACAAAAAGAAATAGTGATGTATCATCTTGCTCTTTGCTGTGTGGTGTTTTAAATTGTCCACAATGCAGCCGGTGTGGGCTGAGTGTTACAGCAGATGGCTGGAACACATTATCAAAACAGTTGAATCACACAATTATGTAATTTTATAAACTTCACTGGCAGTATGTTTATACTTGAGGAAATAAAATAGACAAATGGGTTCCTAGGAGGTGACACGTCTGTGCACCGAGTTTGAGGATTTGACATCAAGCTGTGCTGTATTAACGAGGTATTTTGGTGGCAATCTGAGCAGTCATATGTGATGTGATGAAATCACATCACAGAAATGTTATACACTGCACTGTTGATGGTAGGACCTGAAAAATAAGAAGGGAGCAGACTTTGACAACAGTCAAGATCCAAACCCCTTCAGAAATTTGTCAAGTAGTCTTGAAGTGCAAAATTTGGAGAAAGAGACTAGGGACCTCCAGTTTTTAGGAGACAAGTTATCCTTCCCTCTTGCCTTTTATGACTCTGGAATCAATCCTATTCCAGTGAGATCACAGGATAGGATGCAAGCATCCAAACACTCAATTTATCTGGATGTAGATCTAATTATGAGTCATAATGTTATTCCAACAATTCAATCCAGTCACTTTAACTTGTGTCACTTTTTCAACCGTGTCGCTGCTGAGCATTTTTGCCTGTTTTCACTTACTATTAGGATACTTACCAAGAATTACAGACTCTGGATTAGTTTCTGAGGTAAAAAACCAGACTAACAGATTAACTACTAAAACATCTCACAAGATTCTGGGTAGGATTTTTCTTTAAAAAGTGGAGATAAAACAGCATGCAGGATAAATGATATATTGACTGACAGAAATGTTCAAAATCAAACAGTAAAACAGCTATCAGATTCTGTTTTAAACTGCACAGTTTATTCTTCTGCTCTAGAGGCTTCAGGTTTACATAATTTTATCTCCCCTAATGTCAATCTAGTTTAAGATAGATAGACTCCAGTAATTTTAGTGGCAAATTCCCTTAGCTTGCAAATATTTTTCAGCATTTTTGTGTTAGTTCGATTGTAGAGTTGTGCTTAATAAGTGCCATAGTAAACTTCAGTCTTTCAGGAAGTATATAAATAGATAAAGGAAATATAACTCACTGAAAAACACATTCAGGTTAATGTCAACAACTGCTTAGTAGGCTCCTTTATAAGCTTATTTAAGTCATGTATTGCAGAGTAAACCAGAATTTTTTTGTGAGCTAAGTAGAACTGTCTAATTACTCTTCCTAAGTGAATGCAACAGAACTCCTTGGCATTCTTCAGAGGACTTCCTCTTTCTGCATTTGCATTAAGAGTTGCCATGGACAGCAGTGTATGTTTGCTACCAGTTGTTAATCATCTTAATTTTTTTCCAGCTTCCTGCTAAACAGCAGTTGACTCTATACAAGCAGCTCTAATCTCAATTGGTTAAAATTTAAGAGCAAGCTACCAGTTTAAAAAAAGCAAATAAAATACCTTGGTTGTCCTGCTTAACTGCAAATACTTTTGCTGCCTTGTAGTTTCATTGGCCCATTTTCCTAAATAGCTCATGCTGATTGTAACCACTTATCTTAATTTTTTCCATATGTGTAGCATAAGAAGTGAAGTACTGAAACTGTAGATGCTCCCCCCATTGTTTTATAACAGCTTGTGGAAAGACTGTAAAGCTCCTCAAAAAGGCATGTGATGTCTGTGCAGTCAGTCCCTTGTCGTCGCTGCCACTGGCTGCCCGGTGGCGTGGCAGGAGACAAGGCGGTGTCCTGGTCGGCGGCACAGGGCACACAGTCCTCGCGGCTGGTCGGAGCGCTCTGCCACAAGCGCACGATAGAGCAGGCTGCAGCTTGGATGTTGCTTAGCAACGGGACGGCGGCGAAGGAGGCAGAGGGACCTCTCTGGTGCCCACAAATCCAGCTTTATTGATAACAAAGTAACAAGGAGATTCGAAGCCGAAGGGAGAGCACCAGAAAAGGCGTGGGGGGGGGAAATCAGACAAACCTTTTTATGGTGCTCTAAAAGAGGGAGGAACTAAGGGAAACAGTCCAATAGGGAGATGATGGGAATGACAGCTGCCAATAGGGAAAGGAACAGGGGAGAACTTTCTGGAACTTATACATAGGCAATTAAACTAATAAATATACATAAACAGACAAACCAATAAGGACTAAAGAACAAAAGAAGGGTCTAGAAAGAGGGGAGGAGATGTGGCAGTGGCAATCACCCAGAAAAGGAGGGCCTTAGATCTGATGGTCATCCTATGAGCTGGCCTCAGACCTGACCTCGGAGTCGGAGTCAGGAGCAGGAAAATTGATCCATTTAATGACATCCAGCCCCGAGGTGGGCTGGCTCACCGCAACAGTCCTCTCTCCCCCATCTTCCCCCACCTTACACATGCATATGATATTATTCATATATGTGTATATAGACACTGCAGTTGATTTTATATGTCCATCAAAAAGTAAATGTTCAGATAATATAAGTTAGTCCTTAAATACCATTAACAAATCTATTTTTATAACCAAAGTCCATTGGTTCTAATGACCTTAATGTTTTACACTACCTGAAGTACTGTCCATCATTTAAGCAATGAATTTACAAGAAAAGAGAAATCAGATTTTTTCATTGAACTTCAAAATTCCATAAGAACATGTAATTTTCTGAATAAATGTTTTTCACAGTATCTTAAAACAGATGTTCTTTTTCAGTTTGTTTTTATTTAATAAGGAAAAAAAAGACATGATGATTCTCACAATTTTTACTCTTCTAACCTTTTAATTTCTTGTGCTTCACCTTTTCCATACTAATTTGTTGGAGAGTAACAAAAAAAACCAAAAACCACAACTGCTAGACAAAGGGATCTTCAAAGAATGCAAATAGAAAGAAGCAGGGAAGAAGACTCACGCCAGTCTTTTGGGGAAGTATTGCTCCAAAATTGCACTTCAAAAATAAATCCTCTTTCAAAAAAGGTGTTTTTTCACTTTTGCAACCTCAAAACTCTTTTTCCATTCTCAACCAACAGTACTTAACATGTTCACAAAAATCAGTACTGCGTGATGAGAAGTCCTGAGTACATTATTTTTCATCAGTTTCAGTGCTGCACTATACTGAGCACTTTATTTTTACTTTAAAAAGTCTTTAAAGGGTATGTTTAAATATAAGTTTCTGGTTTCAATTCCAGTAATGAAGTGGTACTCATTGCTGTGATAGCAGGGTTTATCGCTGCACACAAATGGCATGATGACAGCAAACACTTCACTGCCAGAACTGAAATAAGCAACACTTCTTTATGCACTTAAATTTAAATACATGCTTTAGTCAGAAAGCCCAGCACCTGGGGATCATCCTTTGGTCCCCTGTACTTGCTGCCTGCACAAAAGAAACCTGGAGCTCTCCAGCACAGCACTGCCATTGCTGGTAATGTGCTATAAGCACTGTACTGAGTTTCCCAGGCCTCAGGTCTGGGATGTATCCAGCGTCCCTGGTATTAACTTTTCTTGACCTGCCTGAAGCTTAATTTTTCTTGGTTTAGCTGTGACAGCAATTTCTTTAACTGATCAGGTGTCCATGGCTATATCTCATTACTTTTGTTTGTATTTCTGTGATACAAGCAAAGTTTAAAATAGAGAGCAGCAAGAAGCAGTTACTCTGCACAGAAGATGACATTTATGACAAAACAGATGCAGTGTAGAGAAAGACGGCCCTGGTGTAACAACAGAGGCTTTGTCAAGTGGAGCCCAGAATGCTGCTTAGAGGAGTACAGTCATGGGAAATGGGATGGAGGGTGGTCCTGGAAGCTGAACACAGCCCACCCCTGATCCCTCGCTGAAATGCAGGCCTGCACAAAATGGGGTTTAGGAGTGACAAGGGTAACACAGAAATAGTTTTTAATATATGGAACTGCAGACCAGAGAAGGAGCAGAAAGGTATAAAGTGTGTTATCAAGCACATGCAAAATAATCCAAAGTGAATGCTAGACTGAGGAAGAAATAGTGATCAACTTGAGCATCATAATCCTGCCAGAAAAGGAAGCTGAAAACTCTGCACATGCCGCCTCTCAGCACAGCATGAGCCCTCCTGACCTTAGGACACAGAGGAGCAGTGGCAGGGTGAGCATAGCTCCAGTAGGAGTGAAAACTAAGACGTGTATAACAGTTTTATCTGCATTGATTTGCTTTCTTTTTCTTTTTTTTTTCTTTGCTTTAGCAATTACATTAGACTCATAATCCTTGATTTATACTAACAATATTTCAGTCATACTAACAATAAATTCTTGGCCTAATGTGCATATTTTTATATATATAATATATGCCTTTCTCTTTGCATATAAACAAGATTTTGAGCATAATAACGATGAAGAATTGGATTGCTTGTAGGAATTCTTGTTATTACCAGAACAAAAATTAGTGCTTTGCTGGACTGAAGGCAGCACATTTAATGAAGCAGAATTCTTTCTTTAGAAGATAAATAACCTCACGACTATGTCAGCAAGCAAAATTCTTATTGATTTGATGTTTTGCTCAAGTGGAGATAAAACTTAAAAGAAGCAACACTTCCAGACCAAATTTGAGTTACACGCTTTTGCTGAACAGTTTGTTGATCCAGACTATTTAGTGAGCTATGATTGACCACCAAATTAATTACATTAGGGCAGAAAATGCTGATATAGGGTTTACAGGGACAACCTTTAATATTTTTTTAATATTTTTTAACTTTTTAAGACAGGGTTCCAGCTAAGCCCTTTTCCCAGAGAGGAACAGCTATAAATCTGGTGTATTGGATCCTGAAGATGGTTTATCTTCTGCCTAGACACTCCTGAGTGACTGACTTCTCTACTTATTCTGTCAAAATATTCCCAACCATCAAACTATTTTATTCTGATATCTGCAATAGTCTTAAGTTCTTCCATCCTCCTTAAAAGCCTGCAAATCACCCATCTCTTGCTTCCTTAAATGTGAGAAATATCTGTACTTGTTAAGCCTTTGATACAACATCAGCATCATTTTCTTACAGGTTGTAAGTCATATTTTCCACAGGTTTTTACTTTTTCCGTGGTTTTTTTTTTCCTGCCTCTCTTGCCTCATGAATTTATTCTATTCTCACTTCATTGTGTTATTTTTTCTGATCTTCAGGATAAAAATTTTCCTACTCTACACCTTTGATTAGTCCTGTTTTTTTTTTGTGTTGGCAGCTGTCTACACCTCTGGAGTTGTCAGTGCAGCCTTTCTTTCCTGTTCCATCAAGTCATCAAAAATTCACCATATTCAGATAGACTCATTCTGAAGTGTTATTTCAGAAAAATATGGTATAATTCCTACCTAAGCATTTTCTTGACTTACCGATTATCAAGGCAGATCAAATTAACTGTCCATGAAATCACAGACTCATCGAATCGTTTAGGTTGGAAAAGAACTTTAAGAACTTTAAGACCATTAACCCAGCACTGCCAAGTCCAGCGCTAAACCATGTCCTTCACTGCCACATCTGCACATTTTTTAAATACCTCCTGAGATGGTGACTCCCTCGCTCCCCTGGGCAACCCCTTCCTTGAAAACGCTTTCCATGAAGAGCTTTTTCCAAACATCAAATCTAAATCTCCCCTGGCACAACTTGAGACCATTTCCTCTCATCCTGTCCACTTGTTAATTGAGAGAAGAGACCAACCACCACCTGGCTACAACTTCAGGCATTCCCTCTCAGCCTCCTGTTCTCCAGGCTGAATACTCCTGTCTCCCTCAGCTGCTCCTCACTGAACTTGTGCTCCAGACCTTTGCCCAGTTCCACTTCTTTCTTTGGACACGCTTCAACCCCTCAATATCTTTGTTGCAGTGAGGGCCCCAGAACTGGACACAGGATTTGAAGTGTCACCTCACTGGTGCCCAGCACAGGGGGACAATCTCTGCCCTGGTCCTGCTGCCACACTAACGCTGATACAGGCTAGGTGCCATTGGCCTTTCTGGCCACCTGGGCATGTGCTGGCTCATGTTCAGCTGCTGTCAACCAGATCCCCCAGGTTCTTTTCCTCTGGGCAGCGTTCCAACCACTTTGCCCCCAGTCTGTAGCACTGCAGGGGGTTGTTGTGACCTAAGGGCAGGACCTGGCACTTGGCCTTGTTGAACCTCAGACAACTGGCCTCAACCCATTGATCCAGGATGTCCTGATCCCTCTGCAGAGCCTGTATTTGATATACTCAGACAGCAAGTAAAGGAGATCTTCTGTGGCTATGTAATATGCTACATACATAACTTACATAGCATGCTGTTCTTTCCTTGCACCCCTGACTTTTAATAAACCTTAGACTGGTCTCTCAGAGACTGAAATGTAATGGTTTATGGCTTTAACATCTTCATGAAGGACTTCTGCCTGTTATACCAAAACTGCATAACAAAAGCTGCAGAGAAGACCACCACACTCTGAAGAGGGCCCTAAGGCCCTGCACTGCTCATTGATGGAGATAAGATAAAGTCACTCAGGTCTTGGCTGGGGGAGAAGAATACGCTCACAGGAGGACCAAGCTTAGCACCTTCAGGGTGGAGACCGCAGCCCCGGGGCTATCAGCTGCCAGGCTCCCGCAGACCCTCACACCAATGGGTGGGGGGAGGAGAGGTTTTGGGTGTGTGGTAAAAAGCCTCTGGTCAAAGGCAGTGAATGCCCATCCTCTGCTGTGCAGACCAGCTCAGCTGTGGGGCCCTTCACCCCAGGAAAAGCCACATCCATGTGAAGGACAGCAGAGGAGGTGTCATGGCCCAACAAAGGCCCCCCAAAGGGTCCCCAGACCCGGCACCAGAGCACTGCAACGTGATGCAACAGATCCACAGTGCTGCAGGGGACAGTGTCAAACTTGCCCTCCCCAGGGGAGGGACATGGATGTTCCCACCTGCCCCAAACTTATATTAATCCATGGGGTTCTCTACTTTTGGGTGCAGGGCTGCAGGGGACCCTCACCATCAAGAAGAAAAGATGAAGAGAATCAATGAGATGTCATTGGGACCCTCAGAAGGGTGATATGTTTCTACCTAGCCCCTGTTACTCTCTCTGTCCTTCCCTACACCTTTTTCTATTCCTTCCTTCCTTCCTTCCTTCCTTCCTTCCATCCTTCCTTCCTTCCTTCCTTCCTTCCTTCCTTCCTTCCTTTCCTTCCTTGGACATCTGTTAATAGGAAACAACAGGGTATCCTATTCTTGTGGTCTTAGCCTGCTCAGTCACTCCCATCTTTTTCCTGCTTCTTGTCTTTGATCAGATTAAATGGGCATGTGGGAGAAACTGTACTGCTGAAAATGAGTTCTAATGTTGCTCTTAAAACACTTGGAGACTATGTGAATCCCCAGCTGACATTAAGATGGGACACAGCTCAATTTTCCCCGCTGTTCACCTTGCAAATTAATATTTTAGAGAGGATATTTTAAGCAAAGCAAAACTCCAGTTGTGAAGGAGATTATAACATTGTGGTTGAGTTTTTTTAATAAAAAATGAAGGACAGTGTAAGTTATGTAACTTGTATTTCTTCCCAACTTACTCAATTCATAAAACAGATTTTTAAAACATATGATGTAAATTAAATGTTCATCTAATGTTTATAAATACTACTCCCAGAATTATTACTTTGGTTTTAATTACTGAAAATTCAAATATTAACAAGAATGTGTTAATCTGGGCTTGCCTTAAAGACCTATGACTTCAAACTCTCAGATTTTTGAAACCTATTGCAGGATCTTCTGTACTGTTGGTCCTGTAGAAGCTCTTCTCCATGGGGTTTAAGGCATAAGATAATCAGAACAAGAGAAAACAGGAACTTATAATGCAAACCTGCTTAACAGCAAGCGAACATCTACTTATGTGTGATAGAACAAAGGCTCCCAGAGGTAACTACATTTTTGTATAAATTCTGTAGTCTAAGGACTTCCAGAGTCTACAGCTTCTCTGACAGGAAGCTTTCAGGATTTTTTGTCCACACAAAATCCAGAGCTTTTTTCTTGGTTTTGGCATGCAGTTTGTTAGAGTTTGGGGGGGAAGAGGGTTTCTAGATTTAGAAGGCAGAAGATATTTTTAGTTCATGTAAAAGTCTTAATCTCTTCCAAATTTGTATGTTTGGACAACTTCAGGGAACCACTTTATTCCTGAACATTCACTTACATTGCTGTACCTTTGCAAAATTGTGAAAAGGCTAGAAATAACCTTTTTCTACCCCAAGATATCAATCTCAGCTACAGAAAAAGTCTCCCACAGAGCAGATACCTTGGTCACTCAGTAAGATTGTTACATGCTTTTTTAAATTCCTTCCACATCAATGGAAATCTTGATGATGTTGTCCTGTTCCTCTGTAAGAGGAGTCGGGGATGATTCTTCTTCATAGATTTCTCAGATGAAAATAAAGCGCAAACATGGAAAATATTATATCTGAGAACTGTTTATTGATAAAGAAAGACTATGGTCCCGACTGGACAGGGATAGAAAAGAGAGCAAAGAGGGAAAAAGAGAGATGGAGAGAGGAACAAGACAGGGACAGCGTTACCGCGAGAACCCCGGGCGCCCTGTCAGCGTCAGGCTGGCAGCTGGAGCGTGTGTGCTGCAAGCTGTGCTGAACCTGCGCGGCTCCCGTGCCGGGCTGGGCGCGATTTCCGAACAGCAGCACTCTGCGGATCTGCCCTGTGGGCGAACGGCAGCTGCGGGAAAAGCGGCAGTGGCGAGGGCTGCGGGCTGCGTGCAGGCGGTGGTGACGAGTTGCCTCGGGGAAGAGGCGAAGCAGGGTGGAGGAACAGGNAGAGCCCCTGCTCCTAAAAACACAAAATCCGCAGGAGAACTGCGGCGCAGTTAACTGCTTTTATGTGCTAAGACTCCTCCCGTAGCCGGATTTCCCAGGCATTTTTCCCAGGCATCCAGGGGTCTGCCCTGCCGGCAAGGAGGATGTCGCTTCCAGCCCGATCGTGGAAGACTTCTCCGCCCTGATGGGCTGTCAGGCGAAGTCCCCCCAGAGCCAGAACTCCCGTCCATTCTCTAAAGGGGCTGTCCGCTCACGGACTGTTCTGTCGGCGGTCTCCGCCCCCCAGGTGTCCGAGCTGCCCCCTGCACGTAGCACGTGTTAAGGCTCCCCGCACATGTACAGCCCCAACAGTAATTTTTCATCCCGCGTCAGAATATGGATTAATGTTGAGGCATAAATAAAAATTAAATTGGTTCCTCTCTGATGGTGAGGAGGCATGCATAATTTTTATTTTTATGCAAAACGTCGCATCATTTCTTTGAAGTGAAGAGTTCCTAAGAAGATTAACCATGACGGTAAAAGTCCTGCTAATGATGAAAGATGCAAGGTGGTATCCTGTTAGGACGTTTCACCATCTGAGACTCATTTGAAGTTTAAGTAGTGAACAAACTAAGCTAATTTTATAACTGTGGACTGTGCCTTGGGTGTGGATTTGCGAGAAACAGGCTTGGAGAACTACACGGGTTGACTCTGGAGTTGGTAGTTCTGGTGCTTCTGGCCAGAATCACTGGGATTGCAAAACAGCACCTGCCATAAGAAGAAATGTGATCTACTGCTAATTAAATGAATGGATGAAACCTGCCATTCAAAGCTAACTAGCTACAAACCAAAAATAGCACGGCTGAATTCTCTTCCTCTCTCTTCTCTCATGCCATCATATTATCAACACCTAATTACCTCCAAATACAGACACTGTAAAGTGTTCTCCCAAAAAGCTGATGCATGAATGTTCAAGTTTTATCTGTTATTTCTATTATAGCTGTTTTGTTTGGTTTTTTCGTGCCAGTAATAGGTTCTGTGAATTCGTCCAGGAGTGTTTTCTTTATTGGAGATTCTATCACTTTTGCTTACGAAGGATAACCTGCCATTTTCTCAAAGAACTGAAACTTGGACATTAGGGTTTTTTCTTATAGATTTTCTGAGCAAGAATGGATTTTTGAAGAGAACATGGTATAAATAAAGGGAATCACATTTATCACTTTTTTTAGATAAAGTTAGATAGTAACCAAAACCCAATTTCCCAGTCATACAAGAACTCTGAAAGGAAAACAAAGCTGTATTTATTGTCTTGCTTCAGGTTTTTTGCCCATCTGTATAAAAGATACAAGTGCTGTGTGGGCAAATGTTAATGATTTCACCAGACTGTGCAGATAGTTCAAATGCCACCAAAAGACACCTTGAGAGATTGTCCTCCATCAAAAATCAGAGTCTTTTCCTGCCTTTCCCCAAATGTAACTAAGTCACAAAACTAATTTATATATAGAGAGATTAATATTACTATTGATATTTTTCCATAATAATTGGAAAGAATAATTAATATCTGATAGGGGAATAACTTTTTTTTTCAATGAATGGTGGCCATCAAAATTAGATATCTGGTCTAACTTAGTCCTGGCTTCTCCTGAAGCCAGTGGAAAAATAAATTTCTTCCTGAATCCTTTGTCAAACAGAGGTGAAGTAATTTTTCAGTAAAGGTCCCTACTGTCCCCTGGGTAAACAGAGTCTAGATAGGTAATCTGGTGTCAACATGTCTATTTTAGTTGACTGTAAACTGAAATGGCTTCTACTGGTAATGTTAAAGATATACTGAGAAAAATTAATTGGAGGAAAAAACTACATTTAGTTAAAAAATGTAATTTTCACTCAATAAAACAAGTACAAGTGAAAGATTTTGAAGTTACAGAATCATTGACCTGTGAGAAATCATCAAATCTGTTCCCCTGTCCTAGGGCATGATAACTTAGATGGTAATCTTATTGCCAGGGTCATTTTCTACTTTGTTGTTAAGTTTTCTATGGGTAAAGATGTGCAAATACTATCTTTATAGCTCTTTCTTTCAGAAAAAGTTTAAGTCTTTAGACATCTGTAACATGTAGACATTATGTTCATTCTCAGTAGTCAACGCAAGCCACTGGATCTGGGAGAGGACCAGTGCTGTGCCTTCCCCGAGTGTCCGCCGCAGATCTGAGGACCTTTGAAGTCCCAGTCCGCGGTTGGCGACCCTCAGGAGGGGCTGTAGAGCCACCACACAAACACCCACTGACCCAGGAGCCATGACAGGCTCAAATGCAAGCAGCTACGTCCAAGCGTGCACACCGAAGATGAAGAGACAGAGAGGGGTCTTTGTATGGGTTCTGAAGGGTTTATTCCAGCAGAGGATCCAGGGACAAAATACATTGATGGGGAGGGTCCAGGGGTTTTATAGGGGTGCAATTAACCAATCAGGTTTAGGCAAAGGCAAGGGGAGAGTACAAATGGACCAACCAGATACGAGGTGGGAGGGAGCAGTGAAGGGGGACCAATGGGGCATCAAACAACGGAGAACTTTCTAGAAGCTATACATATTCAACAGAATAATGCATATTCAAAGCGTTATACATACAACAGGGCAGGGAACTGATGAAACAATTGTAACTAAGTAATTAACACAAGGGTCTGTGGGTGCTCACCTTAACCATCAAGGGAGATATCAAACCTCTGAGCCGGCCCACCATGAGTTTAATGCTGCAGTTCGGCCCTGTGGCTTGCCAACAACTTGGGCAGCAGCAGCCACCACCGCAACAAGCAGTCATTTCTTTTGACTAGAACATCTAATGAAGGACTTATTTAATTGGTGACCAACCACTCTTTTTTCTTACTTTTGCAATATATTAGCTTGAAGCTTGGCACACAGTGTCAGAGACTGAAAGTAGTTCATGCCTCAAACATTGATAATCAAGTTTTGTTCATTGTAAAGAAGCTACAACCAAAGAAGCCTCCCTGAAGACTGGGACTTTGAACTGAAAGTCAAACTGCTGATTAGATAAAGGGAAACCTATTGTTCAGTCATCTCAGGCTGAGGGAAAGGTATGCATCCACAAAAGGCCAAAGCCACCAGCTGTGCTGAGAACCATCCCCATCTGAGTTTGGGGTGGGGGAAGAGCACAGCTGTGCAGTCTGTGCAAATGTGCACAGAAAGAACGTTTGCACAGACTCCCCCCAGTCGACGGGGGAGGAGGAGGTTTCGGGTACGTGGTGTAACCTCTGGTCAGAGGCAGTGAACACCCATCCTCCAATTACACAAACCAGCCCAGCTGAGGAACCCCCAACCCCACAGGCCATATCCATGGGACATTCACGTGAGAGACAACTGAGGGGGAGTCACGATCCATCAAAGACACCCCAGAGTGCTCCCCAGAGGCTTTGCACCACCGGATGCAACAGATCCAGAGTCTGCTGTAAGAGACTGCCCCTCTCCCCAGGGGGACATGCCTGGACATTGCTACCTGGCCTAAGCATATATTAACCCATCAGATTCTACACTTTCTGTGAGGACCTTCACCACCAAGAAGACCAGCTGGAGAGGATCAATGGAGCATCACTGGGATCCACGGAGTGGTGATACTTTCCTTATTCTGTCTCTGTCACCTTCTTTCCGTCCCCCCCACCTATTTTCTATTTCTTTCTCTTCTTGTCTCTCCGTTTCTCTCTGTCCCTCTCATCAAATAAAACCCATACTATTGTCACTGGCATATGGTCTCGTTTGCGCCTTAATTCAGGCAGAGGCATTTCTAAGAACCTTAATAATCGAATCTTAACACACAGTCAAGAAGTCCAGAAAAGTGTAGGACACATTTCTATGAATTGTTTGTTTACAGCCATTCCAATTATTGTTCCTCTCCTCAGTGTTTGACCATTTTGGTCCTCTATTGGTCACTAACTAGACTAGACCACTCTCTTTCAGGACGTCAAAGTGTTCTTGAATCACTTTCAGCTTGAGATTCAATGGTACATCTTGATGTCTTTACTGAATACCTCCCTACAAAGTTCTGCATTGCCACATGAATTTGCCTGAATGGCAGCACCTTGCCTTTCCTCTTGTTAGAGCCTCATGCATCTTTCATATCATATATCATCCATTTTTCAAGATCATTTTGAGTCCCAAGTTCCCGCTCCTGTATATGAGCAATCTCTTTCAAAGTGATGTAATTTGTGATTTGAATAAGCAGATTTCTTCATTGTGATTGTTAATAAAAATGTTGAAAACAGCAAAAGTCTGATCCTGCTTGATAACCTTTCATTGTTAATAGCAAAGCACTGAGAGGTGTTCAGATTTCCAATGAGTTCACAGCCCGGTATATTATTTTCAGCTAGACCATGCTTCTTCAGTTGCACATAAGAATGTCATGTATCAAAAACTTTACTAGCATGGAAAAATGACATTTGCAACTTCTTTTCTATTCCCAAATTTTATTGCCATATCAGAGAAGGAAATTAAATTGGTCTGACAGAGCTTTTTTCTTGAAAAATCCACGTTAGCTTCTCCAAACCTCTTAAAAGACATTTTTTCCACTTGGTTGTTCAGCTTCCAGTTTCTTAACTGGAACTGAAATTGTCATGAGACCTCGGTTGTTTTCTAATTACCATAGAGCTTTGGGGACAGAAAAGTTCTGGAGTGCTTATTTTTAAACATAAATTTATATTGATATATTTTTTCTAGGCTTTATAGCAGTTAGAAAAAGAATATGTAAGCAGACTTTCAGTTTATATCTGTTAGTGAGTTATTTGATTACTGTCTGCAACGTACAGATGGTTGAACTTTAAAACAACATATTTGGATGTGGTTTTTTACTATTTTAATGGTGTTTTGCACTTAGCATTATCAATAAATGTAACATATCTCTGAATATGTGATTATAGTATGGGATATTCTGACATGAACAATATGAGTAAAACTGTTTATTTCAGTGAATTTGAGTCCTAGGCCAAACCTATACATTTTCCATAGGTGTTATCATTTCATTTAGTTCCCAAGTGAAGAAATAGTGGTGATTTCATTAAAAAGAAATCTTAATAAAAGGCCAAAAAGAAATTATAAATGATTGCCCATTCTAATTTGATAAAGTTATCTGCCTCTGAGATGCTTTTTTGAAAATGCTGCTGAAAAACATGATAATTTAATTGATGAATGGTCTTTATTTATCAAATAAAGATGATTAATCTTTATTTATAAAATGAATGTAAAATGGATTTTTCTTTTTGTTCATGCTGCACTGAATAGCTAGATGTTATTATAGCCTTCTGCTTGTGGGAAGGTCAGTGTACCACACGCTATATAATGATACAGCTCACACTGGGCAAACTCAATGTCTCATGGAAAAATAAATCCATAATATTCAATAATCAGAGGGGGGGAAAAGCCCTGAGAGCAAGGCATCTGAGATTAATTTTATTTGCAGTTTGCAACAAGTCATGCTGAAATATAGAAGAGATTCAAGAAACTACTACAAAATGAAATTACGTGCTAAGGGGGCTTTTCTCTTGTCCTTTGTTGAACATCTGTAGCAGTAATTTTCTAGTTTTACTGAAAAGTTTACCTGTGTATTTCAAGAAGGTGAGAGAATTGTCCTTAAACAGGTGCCTTGGTAATTTGTGAGTGTGTTTAGACAAAGCAGTCAGGTGGACTCTGTTTTGGAATGTGAACCAGTTCATCAAGAGGCAGACAGGCCTACTCTTACTGTGCCTATTGGTTGTCTAAGGTTTGGCAAGTGACATTTTCTTACAGGTCACTTTGTTCATGCTGCCTTTGAGTATAAGATGGGAACATAAGAATAGTCCAAAGATCCATGTGGTATTGTTTTCTCCTACTGACAGTGGTCAAGATTAGAGGCCTAGGGAAGAGTGAAAAAACATGGTGACGCTTCCCCAAACACTCTTTTAACTGCCAATAATTTATCGCTCAAAGGTTTACTCTTCTCTCTGTCCAAAGCATGGTCCTTCTTTCACAGTCACTTCCAGAAGTCCTGGTGAAGGCAAAAAAACAACCCTGGGCTTCTATATCATTCTTGTCCTTACCCTTACGTGAACAGCTTTTAATTCCATTAATCAGTTCTACAATTTCTTCATAATCCCACTTTTTCACATGATGTCATCTAACCTATTAACAGTGCCTAAGATGGATTTTGGATTTACAGGTTTATCTTCTCTCCATGTCTGAAGGCTACCTGCAGGAAAGTTCTCTTACAGGATTTCTAGTCACTGATGGAATTGCAAATCTGGAGTGCTGGGATGCCAATAAATTGTAGTGAACCACATTTTTTACAGATTGCATCTTCCTTCATTAGGAAGTTGGACTGGTGCTCACACAGTTCCTGATATCCCTATTGCAGATAAACCCTTAATTTTTAGATAACATTGTAGCGTTAATCATTCCAGTCTCCCTATACTTTAATCTCTGGGGTTTTTTTCTACCAGAAGTAATTTGAGCAACTCAACTCTTCAAGCATAACCAAACAGGTTGACAAAAAGCTAGGGAGGTAAGATAAATTTTACAGTACATTATCAAAGTACCTTTGAGATTATTTTGACAGACTGTGGGCTAAATATGAAAACACATTTCAATCATCATTATTAAAATTTTTACAGTATGGGAAGACATTGGCTGCCCTGTACTTTTCCGTAGCCCTTTTTTCTTTGTCATTTTTGAGGCTACTTAATGTAGCAAAGTGCTTCAGTGGAGTTCCAATACATATTCCCAGCTGATGATCTTCTGAGAAGAAAGACGTCGAGGTATGAAAAGCCTCTTAACATTTAACAAAAATTTATAATACAGAATTTTGTTTTTCAGAGTGATTTTGCTATTAACAACTTACACTCACCTCCAGCTGCACATGCATATAAGAAGAGGGGTTTTTTTACCAAAATGCACAATATGACTACAGTTTTTTTTGAAACGGCAGCAGCTTACAGCATGTATTTTTGCTTGCTATACGTTTGGGAAGCAATGTGACAAATCAAGGAGGTGGTATTGATTCAGGGCAATTAGTTCTCGAAGAATCAGTTATATAACATTTTAAAAATTCAGATTTAAGCTAACAGTGGTTAGAAGGTGAGAACAATATAATTACAGTATAGATACTCAAATTCGATTTTCATCTAAGCTATTAATAAAGCCTTTAAAATTCATTTCTCATTGATTACATTTTCTTCTTTTTATAATCCAGCTTGATGGTAGCTTTAGGACTTTTGGACGTGAATACATGACATCTGAGTGTCAGGTAAATGCCAGTGAAATCAATCTTCTATCTTTCCTATTAAAAATATCTGTTGCTGGCTATTTTTAGGCCTAATATTCAGTCAATAAAACATAAAGACCCAACAGATATAGACACTGTTGTAAACACAAAGCATTCCAGTTACACAAATCAAGACCTGTGAATAAATGAATAATTTTAAAAAAACATTACTTTAGAGTAATTGACAAAACAAAACAAAACCCTGCATTTTTTCTGCTTTTCAAATTCATTGGAAGAATTAGACTTAATTTTTAAAGTATCTTTCTTTCTAACCTTGAGGACTAGAAATATCTATGAGTAATTTTTTGTGTAATCAAATGACTTGAACACCTAGGTACAAATTAAGAGAGGTAGACTATGTAAAAAGCAAACAACAACCATAAAAAAAATTGATAAATTTTCTGCACAGTGTCTTTCTCCTAAAAAAACCTTGGAGAATTGGCCACTGGCATTGATGAATAAGCAGATTGTAAAATCTATGTGTCACTTGCCCAATTTGGATTTATAGGAAGTAGAGTTCTTTACATTTATGAGCTGCTTGGATGGAGCTAGAAAAAATGATATAAGGCTTTTTAACTTTTTTTTTTTTGAGAAAATGAGTGCTGAAGCTGATCTCGTCACTTATTTACAGTGATGCTCTTCCTTTAAATATTAATCTTCCAGATTTATCTTAACTTTCTGAGGTTCTGTCCAGCTCCAAGCTCAAAGTGGGCAGTGATACATAGAAAAATGATTTTGAAATTAATCCTTTGATATAAACAGAAGGTGGAAGCAGGGTGAAAGTATATAGGAGGTGGAAGTATGGATAGGTAACACCGGAGGAATGCTGAGACTGAGCATGCAGGCAGGGCATTAGGAAGGACAAAGCCCAGATGGAACTGAATCTGTCAAAGAATGTCTAAGACAAGAAGAATGGGTTTTATAGTTGGCCAGTGATAAAAGGAAGACCAGGGAGCATGTGAATGCACGGCTGAGGCAGGAGACCTGGTTACGCAGAGCATGGTAAAGGCTGAGGTATTGAATATCTTCTTCACATTAGTCCTTACCAGCAAGACCAGCCTTCAGGGATCCAGACCTCACAAACCACAGCGAAAGTCTGGCGCAAGAAATACGTGCCCTTGGTGGAAGAGGATCAGATCGGGTTACAAATACTTAAGCAAATTACAAATGCATCCATCCAAGCAGCCTGATGAGATGAGTCCTGAGGGAGCTGGTTGATGTCCTTTAGAGGCCATTATTGACAATCTTGGAATGATCATGGCAACTGGGAGAGGTTCCTGAAGCATGGAGGAAAGGAAGTGTTACTCCTAATTTCTGAAAAGGCAGAAAGGAGGGCTTGGAACTGTAGAGAGTTCAGCCTAACCTCAAAGCCTGGGAAGGTAATGGATCAACTAATCCTGAGAACCATTTCTAGACATGTGAAATACAAGTCCAGCAGGGCTAGCCAACATGGATTCACCAAGAGGAAGTCATTCTTTACCAATCTTACGTCCTTCAATAATAAATTGACTGTGCCATCAGATGAAGGGAGAGCTGTGGATGACTTTGTAAGAGTTTTATATTTTCCCTCTTAACATCCTCACAGAGAAGCTGGTCAAGTATGAGCTGGATGAGCAGACAGTGGAGGTACTTTAGAAACTGGCTGAATGGCCAGATCCAGAGGATGATGATCAGTGCAATGAAGTCCAGTCAGGGGGCAGTAACCAGAGGTGCATCCCTGTTGTCCATGCTGGGTCAGATCCTGTTTAACATTTTCTGTAGTGATTTGGATGATGTGGCGGAATTTACCCTCAGCAACTTCACTGATAATGCAAAACTGAGAGGAGTGGCTGACACATCAGAAAGTCATGCTGCCACTGAGAGGGACCTTGAGAAGCTGGAGAAATAGGGTGAGAGGAATCTCATGAAGTTCTACACAGGGGTATTGCAAACCCTGTGCAGTACTATATGCTGTGGGCCACCCAGACAGGAAACAGCTCTACAGAAAAAGCCCTGGGGGGCTGGTGGACACCAGGATGAACACAAGCCATGAACCTTCCCTTAAGGCAAAGAAAGCAGATGGTATCCTGGGCTGCACTGGGAGCAGTGTTTCTGGCAGGTGGAGGGAGGGGATCCTTCTCCTGTACTCAGGACTGCTGAGTTCATGCTTGGAGTACCGTTTGTATTCCAAGTATGTTGCCATACTTGTGAGTTCTGGACTCCCCAACACAAGAAAGCCATGGAGCTTCTGGGCAGAGTTCAGTGAAGGGACAGTAAAACAACGAAGGAACTGGAGCATCTCTCCTATGAAGAAAGGCTGAAAACTGTACAATCTCAGGGGGGATCTTATCAATTAATTTAAATACATGAAAAGTGGGCCTAGATGTACCAAGGCTTTTTCCATTAGTGTCTAGTATAGGGACAAGAGGCGATAAACAGAAATTGAAACACAGGAACTGTAGGAATAGTGGGGTTTTTTTAACTTTGAGGTTGACTGAGCATTGGAGATGATTTTTGAGGGAGATTGAGGAGTATTGGAGGTATTCAGAAAGTATTTGGACATAGTCCTGGAAAACCTGCTCTAGATGAAACTTTTAAAGCAAGAGGATTGGACCAGATGATCTCCAGAGCTCTCTTTAAACTTCAACCATTTTGTGATTCTGTGACTGACATGCAGATAATCACAGAGTGAGGAAAACCAGTGTCTCCCTTGAGTGTTACAAATTAGGCAGAATAAAAGCCCCATGTTGCCTTTCCTGACAAGAGGGAGAAATGGGACACTGAAGAAATTACTCAGGTAGTTTCTGAGTCTGCTCTCCCTGTACATGGTGATTAACATCTGGAAGCATGTACCTGATGGTATCCTTTGTCTCTCAGCCATAATGCTGACTTTACCCAAGGGTTTCTTTCCAAAATTCTTGTCCAAGGGATACAGTCTTTGTGAGCAGTCAGAGCAGGTTTTTAGTCTCTATACACTACTGTTATTATAATTAAACCATATGTACTACAGCAGTACCAAAGCACCTGCCAGGTCTGAATTGTCATCATTCTAAGTAATATAAGTGCATACCTATAGACAACCCCCAGTGTGAACAATTTACAAATTGCACAGCATGGCTGTAAAATTTATACCTTCAAACAGTAGGATACCTTTCCCCCTTTCTCTTCACAAAGCATAATGAAGTTTTCAAATGTATGCAGAGAAAAATAAATAATTTAGCTCTCTGGCCCACAGAAATTAAAGCATTTAAAACTGCATCACTCAGTATTTCATGAACACCGCTATGCTTTCTGAATGAATATTGAATTTCATGTTATCCTGGACTCTAACGTGGTAGAATACATACAGCACTTTGTTTGTGAATTTATGACTACCTGAGTTTTCCCCATACTTACCAAGACAAACTATCTTTTATTAATGGGTGAAATGCTCAGTTCTGACTCCTTGAGTTGCAAGGTTCAAGAAATCTCATTTGAGCACAGACAGAAACCTGATTCAATAAAATCAAGAAGAAATTATATTGAGGGCTTTTGTGAAAAACTGTAAAGGTCATATCTTCAAAATTTGAGAAAGCAACTCTGTCTTGCAATTTGGTATCGATCCCATGAATCACAGAGTTGTATTTATTTTCCAAACAGCAAATTATATGGGCTAAAAGAAATAAGATGATTTTAATTTTTTTAAAATTTTTATTTCAATGTCATTCATATCATCTAAGGCTAAAGAAGGCTTTTCATGGTGCAAATCTACTCAACTCTGGAGTGACATGACAAAATTACATCTTGAACTGCATTTGAAGTTGAGTCACATAAATTCAAAAGAGATGAGCACTGATTTCTGTGGAAACTGGTGCAAGCATATTGTCCTTACCTAGAAAATATTACTCAGAATATTCAGAATATGCATAATTTGTTTTTTACAAGTCTAAATAGCAATGTTTCCCATAAAATAATGTAATGCATGAAGAAACCTTGCTTTTTTCTTGCAAAATTTTGTCACTATTGGTAAATAATGCTTGAGAATTCACATCAAGATCTATTATATTAAAAGTTAGATTTAAGTGCTTCAATATTTTGGGCCACAGATGGACATTTAGGGTTTGGATTTTCATTTTTTTTCCACTAACTTCTCTTCATGCCTGTTTCATTCCCATGGGGGAAACAAATCAAATAGTCTGTTTTCAATTCTCCTGCCAGGAGCTAATCAAGGAATTAGAAGCCTGGTTTGTGAATACTGTCAGCCATGATCTCCATTCTCACTCTTAATTACAAAATTAATGTAGCACAAAAGTCATTAGAATAAAATTTAGGTTACTATAAGTAGATAATTTACTATAGAACTGCTTTTTTTTCATTAAACAAAACAAAATAAACAAATAGAAAACCCCAACAAAACAAAGAAATTTTGGGAAACAGAGTGAAAATAAATTTTTTGTAAAAAACCATAAAGAGATTCAATTATACATGTGACTTAACAGTGACAGTCCTGAACAATAATTCTTTTCATTGTTAAAATGAAGTCAGGAGGTTACTTTTAAACAGATTTATCAGTGACTCAATGAAAGAGCTGCAGTATAAGCTGGGTGTTTGAAACACTATTTTATATTTTTGTCCTCCTGAAGTTGCAATTTCCTGACTGATGGTGAAAATATGGGCTTCAGCATGAACATTTGAATACACAAGAAAACTTTTCTCTGTGTGTGATGCCTAACTTCATGTAAGACAGACAGCATATCACATATGAGAAAAAGTTAACTTTCCATTTCTCCCATCAGATTTTAATAATATCACAAAGTTCAATCCTATTAGAACTAAATCCACACACAATTCAATCTGTGCTGAACTCTAAACCCACAGACTAATGATACTTTATTGATGCTGAACCTGGCACCCAAAGTTCTGCTTTTGATCTTGCCTCTGTAATTCTTACTGTCTTTTAATTTCCATCACAGCTGGGGAGGGCACAGGCTGGCATGTATGGCTAGAGGTTTATCCCAATTTACACAAATGATTGTGCGGATTTGACCTCCATATCTTGTAGGAGCATGATGTAATGATCAATTGATAGTGAGTTCCAGGAATGATAAAGCAGAAGTAAAACAATTTGCCTGGAATAATAAAAAATTCCAAGGGAGGATTGTTTTAACATCTGGCCGGATGATATGCATACAGATTATCTGCTAGGACAGAAGACACCTCAGTCCAGCCTCTACTACACTGATGGTTTAATGAAAAGGGGAAAACATCAGAGCAGCAAGATAAACCTTTCTGTATAGACCCTTAATTGAATGTTCCTATAATGCATTCCCAACTGCCTCTCCTGCACATTTTAAACATCACAGATTTTCATGACTATATCATGTCAAGCTCCAACCTGGAAGTGTCTTCATAAGAACGCTATGATAAATGGGAATTATTCACTGTGGAATTACTGGCAAATGTGCAGTGGAGACAACAGCACAGAATTACTGGCCTCATAGTGAAGGCCAGGAAATGATAGATATTCTCTTGGATCTTTTATGTAGTATTCTCCCAATCCAATGCATTCTCTGAAATACCTTAGCTAGCACCAAAGCTGTGGATTTTTACAGGTCTTTTTTTTTTGCATTCACAGAAGGATTCAAAATATTTTCAGAGACTTTTCAATTCTCTTGAGCCAGCACTTATACATCACAATGTTTAGGTAAATTAGGAAGCAAGCAACCTCTGATATGAATTCACCCTCTTCTATCCCTTGTGTTAGATAGTGTTGCAAATACATTGCATTTTTGTTCATATGGGTATTTGTATAAGCTGAGCTGAATGCCTGGCAACTGCAAGGAGCGGCAACATAGTCCACCTGGAGAAGTGAAATCAACTGTTTGACTCCTGGTTAATGAAGTTAAGGACCTGAATAAGAGTTTGTAAGACTGAGACTCAATACAAAAAACAGTGTTGCAGTGCAAATTATGGACGTTGGTTTCATGTGAAACTCTTCTAAAGGAAAGATAATTTAAGTTTCATAACTTTCCTTAGTATTCTAAAAAAAAAATAAATGTTGTGTTTCTCAGCAAAATTTGTTGTATAATTTATCAGTCAGGAGAATAAGTGATGTCTGAAAGAGACAACTGACATTTAAACTCATTATGCTACTTACTTAGAGGACTCACAGGATTATGTACTATACTTTGTGGGGCATAAATATTGTCTCAGCATAATCACCAAATAAGAATTAATATTATGTCCTAAAGCCTAGTATTCCTAGGAAGATCAATTTTCATTACTGTTATAGGAAAAGCATGACAATTCTTTTATATTATAACATTCCTTAAAGGAAACAAAACAGATAAATCAGGTGTTCCTAAATTCTGGGATAGGCACTAGGAGTTATATGTGTGCTACTAAAAACTGGTATTCACAAAGGCCACTTCTGTTGAGCATCCCACTCCACTCTTGTGCTCCAGCCTTGTGTTTATCTCATCTTTAGATTTTCTTATCTTCTGCAATGCTCGTTTCAATCCCAGTCAATCCCAGTCATCTGCAATTACATCATTTCCTTTCTTGTTCATCACCAGACTTTTACAAAAGCTGCTGTGGAACTGCAGAGCTCCAGTCCTACTAATCTGTTGATTATCCAGAGCGGCAATATCCCAGGCATTGTCTGTCTCTCATTGTAATCACACTGTATTTTTCTATACTAAACATAGGGTGAGCCAGGAAGAAAAGTTATGCCTGGATTTTGCAACATATACGGAGATGATGTAACTGAGGAAGACTCCTGCACACAGAGACAAAAACCAGACAGGTGTATTTACATGTGTACGTATTCAGAAAGGACAGTGAAACTATGGCAGTATTTCATATTGAATTTATGTCCAACAAACAGAACCATAGAATGGTTTGGATTTAAAGGGATCTTAAAGATCATCCAGTTCCAACTACCCTTGCCATGAGCAGGGACATCTTCCACTAGACCAGGTTGCTCAGAGCCCCGTCCAACCTGGCCTTGAACACAACTTCTCCAGGTAACCTGTGCCAGGTCCCCACCACCCTCGCAGTAAAGAATTTCTTTCTAATATCTAATCTAAACCTACTCTCTTTTAATTTGAAGCAATGTTTCAATAACTCGTCCCTTGAAGAGACCTTTTCTTGTACATTCCTTGCAGAACTCCAAATGTTTTGTAAAAGTCTAAAGTTTATCCCAAGGTATATTTGATATTTTGTGCTTAACTTGTTTCTTTCCACACAACTGAATCTCTTTTCTGTGTTAGACACGAACTGATGGCCAGATTCAAATGAAATATAAGCACAATTATATTGCCTTTATTTAGACTGTACATAAAAGGAAAGATTTTGGTTTTCAATTCCCATTGTAGCAATACTTATTACCAAAGGTCGAGGTGAGTATTTATCTTGATAATTATGTTGTTTGTTGGCTTCATTGTAAAAGTCATCCAATAATAAGGGTGAGGTAGGTATTTCAGGAAGCTGCATGAAGCTTTGAGGAATGCAAAAAACTGAGGCTTTCTGAATTTTCTCCACCTTAGTCTAGCAATGCTGAAAATTTACATACCTCTCCTTTTCTTTTCTTTAGCAATAGATTTTTAAAATTGATCGAAATAGCTAAGGTTTCAACTGTTAATGTTTAATAGCCTTAGATCATTGGATTTTCTTTTCAATGACATCTTAAAATAATTTAGGTTGAAAAAGACCTTTAAAATCATCAAGTCCAAATGTAAACCTAACACTTCCAAGTCCACCGCTAAACCATGTCCCTAAGTGACACATCTATGCATCTTTTAAATCTCTCCAGGGATCATAAGTCTACCCCTTCCCTGGGAAGACTGTTGAAATGTTTGACAACCCGTTGGGTGAAGAAATTTTTGCTAATGTACAATCTAAACCACGTATCTTTTTAATTCATTCTTCAAACTTTAGTGGTAACAATGCTAATGGTTAGACACCACTGCAGGTTTGCCTACTTTAATCATTACCCTCTGAGAAACTATTAACTGCTGACCCCAGTATTGCTTTGGAGATGCAGAAATGAAGTCCGGTGATTTGTCTGTGGGCCTATGGTAAGCCTCTCATATGAACTTCATTGTCAAATAATCTCGTTTAACTTTATCTTTCTAGGTATTTCTTTCTGGCCCACATTATTACCAGATGAATTTATTTACAGTAAAATGCAATGATTTGAATTACTATGTCATTCCTTAGCTATTCTGTTTGACATAGCTGTGAATCAGAGATGTAGATAAATCTTATCTTCATCGTTACTTTTCAAAACTCCTAATTAATATATCCACTTGCTATTATTTCCTACAGTGATAATGGTTTCTGAATGCAGCAGCACAGCGTGAGATTTTGCAGCCAAGCAGTACAATTTAAATGCCCTGCTAGCAAGAAAACAAAGCTTGTAACCACTATAGAGAAGACTTATATTTACAAGTCTTCCATTTGTGACACCTTATTTTGGAGAAAAATAGCTACTCAGAATCACATCTATATTAAGCAGTAAGTTGAAAAACCTAAATTGGTAATAGTTTGGAGTGCTGGTTTTGACAGGAAGCTAAGCAGGCTCAGGGCTGATGAGAAAAATGGAACTGAATTGGAGTTGAAGCTGTAAAATTATCCAGAAGACCACTCAGTGACCGCATTTCACTCATTGCAGGAGGATCTACCCCATCAGTGGTGCTAGATCTTTCAATTTTACTGTTTCTTCCATTGTATTTTGAATTTTCTCAAATCAACTGGGACTTATGTTATTACATCAGAATCTCTATTTTTGTACCTTCATTCAATTAAAAAAAAAAAGAAAAAAAGAAATGTATATCAGAATACCCAGAAAGACATGAACAGTGGTGGCAAAATCTCAAAGATGTAAGACTTCTCCTTAGGCTAGATACAAAACATCACATGTCAGTTTGGCTCTATTGGTACTGTCACGCTTGTGTTTCAACACAAGAATCCAGTTTGTGAGAAGAGCTCTGGAATTGATTCTGTAATAACAAAAGATAAAAATATAGGTGAATTTATAATAAAGTTGTCATCATAATGCGGGGTATGAGGCAAAGAGACCTTTTAATCTAGTGCATACTACAGATGGGTAGAAACTTGTTTTTAAATACTTTTATTCAATGACAGTATTGTTGCATAAAGAAAGGTAAAGATGAATAATCTGACCTTTTCCTCCCTGTAGTGCTGTGGCAATTGACATGACTTTTAAATTATGATGTAAAGTCTATGTTGGGTTTATACTTCAATGTTCATTATGTATCTTCTCCATTAGTATTTTAAATTCAATTGAGTATTAAGGAATTTGGAATCTCCTTTCACTTAGCCTGCTTTCACTGGTTTGGATCTAGGATTTTTCAGTGCAGATTTCTGTCTTGGGTAACAGTTACTGAAATAGCAAGCCTGTGCAATTCTATTGAGGTGCATTTTTTGGCATTTCCAAAAAATAAGTAACCACATAAACTAACATATTCCAAAAGTTTGACTGCAGCATATTCTTGTGATATTTGTTGCCCTCAAAGAAGTCTCAGTCAAAGCAATATTCTACATCGATGTGTAGTTGGCAAACACACATTATTTTCTCCCTATATTCTGATGAGCCCTTTGGGCACATTTTGCTTCGTCAGTGACTATATTCAATTCAAGGTCTTAATATTTTGTTGCTAAAAACAGGAGATGAAAAGGTACTGTAAAAACACTCCACACAGCTGCTACTACTTCATTAGAGGCTCTACATAAATCTCTTTTAGATCAAGGATCATTGACCTGATAAAGTGCAATAGAGTTGATTGCACTTGCTTTCCATGTCGATGTCATGAAGGTACATTAATTAAGTGAATGCATTAAAGCTGCATTTCTCTATTGAAGGGGATATGGTTAGTGTGAGCCTCACAAAATTAAACCATTCATGTTATTGTTAGGATTAAGACCACCTAAATCAGGAGGTCATTACTTTGAATGACACAGCTGAAGGTGTTCTGCTCATGAGGGTACAGATCATGGGAGAAAAAAGCAGGAGCCGTACAGCTGGATGTCTGGCTCTGAATTAATGGGCCAGAAATAGGCCAATGTGCAGCCACATCATGAAGGCACACATTGTTCTGGTTGGTGCTCATTCTGTTAAAGTTTGTTTCTTTCATTCATGTTCTTCAATTTGGTTATTGCTGAGATTCCAGCGTACTCTCCTTCCGGGAGCTACTGCAGTAAAACTTCTGCCCAGAGAAAGTTTTACCTCTCCAAAACTGAACTTGAAGTTAGGAGCATGACCAATCCAATATCTATGATTAGTCCCACTAATGAGTGAGCTTGCTGATAGGACTTCTGAGGTGAGTCAAAATTTGCTTGGAGTCAGACAAAGCAAGCAGAGTGATTTTCAGGGAGACTTAAATACTTTGACTACAGAACAAGGGTTATATAAGGCTAAATTGTAAACAACAGTACTTAAAGAAGGTGATGAAGTACTTTTTTCAAGATTAACACTAAGCCAAAACATAATTACAAAGCAAACTAAAATAAGAGTTTAAAATGTAGTTCAAATAAAATCCTGAATTCTTCATTTCTGTTCCATTCATTCCCCATCCAATGCTCTGTTAGCAGATTAATTCTGGCATAATTGTAAAGAATTTTTTTCACTTATATTAAATTACTTACATTAAAGCTGTTTAGAAAAATGAAAGTTAGTTTTGGGGGGAGGAACCCTTAAATTTAAGCAAAAAGCAGAATAATGTAAATGTAGTAAAAGGTTAATGCACCTAGGACAAGCACATTAAAGTAGTCTAGATGTCAAAACAGGGTTGAAAGAGCAAATAGTAAATCTATTGTTACTAAGAAAAGTAAAAGATACCAAGTTAGTGCAACGCTTTTCTCCTATCTACTTAAAGGATCTCAGTCCTTTAGATATGAACGCAAATAAATTTACCTAAAAGTAATAACTCTTGTTGTTAAAGGTTCATTTCTAGCAAAAGCAAAGGTCATACCAAGCATGTAGAGCAGTTGTAGTGGGGAGTCTGGCTGGAAATAGTCCAGTTTAGCTTACTGCACAAAAAAAAAAAAAAGTATAATTATTTTTAGTAAGTAATATTTTGGAGTGAATATAACAATAGCATATTTAATTGCAGTTTTTCTTTTAAAATGTAGCATACAGTTCTAATATCCAAACCTGATTATAGTCTGTGTAAAATATATCTCAGATACAAAAAGGGACAGAGATTTTGGTCAGCTGTAGATAGAGGAGATTCATGGTAAGAGATAATTCCCATGATAATTCACAAAAGGAAACAATAACTCAGCTAAAGCAGGTAAGAATGTAGGGCTTCAGAAGGCAAGATATTAGGCCAAGACATGAGTATAGCACTGAGAAACAATTACAACAGATGCAGAGTCCAGTCCGAGTAGCCTTATAAACATGAATTTTGTGGAATAAAAATCTGCATTTTATTAAGTGTTGGGAAGAGAGTAAATACCAGCAGCAATGTTTTGCTTTGCATGAGTACTTTAAATTAAAAATCTAGCTTGGCCTTTTCAATGAAAAGAGGATGCAGTACAAGTGATCAGTATATAGAAACTATACTGTTAAACAAAAGAAATAATTGCAGTACCCGTTATTTAAATAACATTCAAGTGTTGTGAGTGGTATCTGAAATGAAGTGAGAAGACAAATAGGAGATTTGAGGTCCAAGACTGATGAAGAACATGTCTTTCATTATTAATATAAAATATTCATTATTTTGCCATCATTTAGACTATTATTAGTGATACCCAGCTTTATGTAGATTTCTACCATTAGTGCACCTAACTGCCTTTCTTTTGGCATGAAGTGTATTATTTATTCAAGCTATTCCAATATATTCTTTAAAAAGCCCCAATTAAAACCATTTTTCAAATATAAGATTAAAGTAAAACTAGAAGGTGGTTTCTGTTTGGGTTTCAATGTCTTCATTTTATAATAAATACCTTTTTATCGTGTTAAAAAAAGATTATGAAAAAGGGTAAGAGAAGATGCTGGTAATCAAAGGAAGGTCTTCACAACATAGTTCAGTGTCCACTGAAGACAGTAGGATTGCGAACAATAAAATTAATTTTTTCTTGTTTATAAATATCTGTCTTAGTGGTCATTCATATTCCTTTAATTGCTTTATTTATTTTTCTTAATAGTAATGTGTTCAGATACCTGTCTATTCTTTACTAACAGGTTAAGGTACATGACAGTTTACAATCTCAGAAAGATTGTGACATTATTTATTAATATTATTAATATTTCCTTGTCTTTTAAAATATTTTTTGAACTATAATTCAAGTTGCTGGAGTATTTAACTTCCAAGATGGCTTTTCATTATGTGGACCTGGTGGAACTTCATTTTTTCTTTAAGAACTTCTCTTTACTTTTGTCCAATTAACTTGATTTATTCTTGCAGCATTCAAGCAAGCTTCTTAAGTCCTTTGTTACTGAAAAAAGAAACAACTTTTTCCTTTTCCCTTTCCTTTCCTTTCCTTTCCTTTCCTTTCCTTTCCTTTCCTTTCCTTTCCTTTCCTTTACTTTCCTTTCATTTCCTTTCCTTTCCTTTCCTTTCCTTTCCTTTCCTTTCCTTTCCTTTCCTTTCCTTTCTTTCCCTTTCCTTTCTTTTCTTTTCTTTTCTTTTCTTTTCTTTTCTTTCCTTTTCCTTTCCTTTCCTTTTTTTTTCTTTCCCTGCATTAAAATGCTGTGAATATCTTGCTGCTCTGGAAAGGCTTCTCTTGAAGCCATGAAAGAAAACTCTTCAGGCTTGAAAGACTAACATTCACAGCTATTGTGCCTGATCTGTCAAAGCAATATCTCAATGGTGCAAAAACTTCCATCTGCATCAGAAATCCATTAGTCACTGAACTTTAATGGCAGAGTGAGCATAATGGCTGGGTGAGCTTCTGTACTACTTTTCCTGTTTTCTTTACTTCCTATTATACACATGATGGCTGAAAATATTGACAAAGCATGAATGTGCACTTTATAGAGTATATCCTCTAAAATTTTGGACCAAATTAACACACAAGGCTAAAGGTTATGATACATTATTAATGACAACTGCAAAGAAAAGATATTAAAAAAATATTAAGGGTTCCTCCTCCTCCACCCCTGAGCACAATGATGACTCAAGCTCCCCTGGAGCTCCTCAGGCTTGATTCCTGAGTGCTATGATGAGTAATCTTGGTCATCTGTAGGACTGGAAAAATTTTCCTCTTCAATGCAGAAGGAAGTAAACTGATTTGTCTTCTTAGGATGCCTTTTCTCCCTCTTGAACTGCTTAGGATGGGGGGAACAGCAAAGTGACTTTTGGAAAACATCACGGACATTGGAAAACATCAGTGCAAAATTAAAGTATTTAGCATCTAAAACCTTTTAGTTAAGGTTCCATACTTTGCTGCTAATGATTGTGCATCAGGAATAGTTCATTGTTCATAAAGGAATGCTTTGACAGATGACACAAATATGAAACATCAAATGATGAGTGGACTGGAGGCAGAGGAAGGGTCAAGTAGATTTCTTCTTTGCATTTCCACTTAAGAGCTGGATTCCAGAGACTGTCACCAAAAAAAAAAAAAAAAAAAAAAAAAAAAAAAAAAAAAAAAAAAAAAAAAAAAAAGGGAAAATTTTATTTTTTGCCCC
>VZTI01003083.1:44850-98462 GCA_013397865.1 Struthidea cinerea | reverse complement strand
AAAAAAAAAAAAAGGAATTAAAAAAAGGGTAAGATTTTAATTTTGTCCACAATGCTCCAATTTTTTTCTTTTAAAACCTCCACAAACTGTCTCAATCCCTCTAAAATCCTCATAGTCTTGAAAACCTTTAAATTAATTGTTTCCTATTTTCTTTTCATACAAACATCAAATTATGTTTACAATTGCTAAAAGTATATGACGTTCACCATTGCTACTGAAAATATCTTTGTACAAAGAAATGCACTAGGAAAGTGACATTAAGTTCCATTAATATAAGCAAGGATAAATAGATGAGGTTTCACTCCCTGGTCCCTTTCACCTACAGATTGTTGTTGTTTACAGGTGCAATGACAGATGGTTATGATGAACAAATATAAAGTATAATCCCGTCACTAGCTTTTCATGTCAATGTTTTTGTGGTTTGTATCAGTTACATTATTAGCACAGTAGTTCCAGCTGCTTTTAAAAAATATAATTATTATGTATTTTACATAATTTAGCTCTTTACATAATGTATAAATATATGCTTTCTAGAAGTATATTTGGCAAGTGGCAAGTCATGTCTGTTTTGGACAAACAGAACTCTCCAGACTATTAGAAGTGTACCATGGAAGTGTAGTCAACTGGATTTTATGCCACTTGCAACATCAAGGGAAACAAAGCATGCAGTACTTTGCCACTGCATCAACCTAATTCTAGGAGACACACATTATATGGTTAAATATTTGAATGCCGGAAAAGTGTAGAAATGATAGCTACACATGCAGGTCATTTTATTCAGGAGCTGTCACTAGAAGGACTGACATTTCATAGACACTAGAGTGAAGAGACCAAGTACTGATCCATAAAATTAGAGCAAATGAATTGAAATTGATGGACCCCAAAAGATTCAGTGCTTCTGCCTTAACTCTTTCCAATGACTTTTGGCTTAGAAAGTGCATTGACTTTAATACCTACTGTAAGTATGGCTGGATTTAAATTTTAATCATTCTATCCATTTCATAGTTTCATGCTGTCAAATTCTGTTAGACAGTATAACTGATGATAAATCTAAACCATTCCTTTCTTGCTTTCAGAGATGCCCTCAATGTCAATGGTTATGTACAAGCAGAAGTGACAAGATTGAGGTGTGCAAGGTTATCTTTTAGACTACTTAAAAAACTGAAAACTTCCCATGAGACATACTTGAAATGAAATCTCCAGCACTCAAATTAGTTACTCCCATTCCCTTACCTCATAAAATTCTAACATTAACAGGTAAATAATGTGTCCAAAAAATGAGCAATGGATCTGGGGAAGGGTCTGGAGCACAAGTCTGATGAGGAGCAGCCCAGGCAGTTGTTTAACCTGCAGAAAAGGATGCTCAGGAAGGACCTGCTCACTCTCTACAACTGCCTGAAAGGAGGGTGGAGGAGGTGAGGGTCAGGCTCTTCTCCATGTAACAAGCAATAGGACAAGAAGAAATGGGATATTAGGAAAAATTTCTTCACAAAAGAATTATCAAGCATTGGAACAGGTTACCCATGGAAGTGGTTGAGTCAGCATCTCTGGAGGAGTTTAAAGGCCATGTGTTGTGGCTTGTAGGGACATGGTTTAGAAGTGGGCTTGGCAGTGCTGGGGGAATGGTTAGACTCAATGATTGTAAAGGTCTTTTCCACCCTAATGGTTCTATGACATACTCAGCAGATACCAGGGTGTATATACACATATATATATATGTGGGTATATATTTGCTTTATGAAACCGTACTGTGCTTTGGGTCAAACTAAAGGTCAGCATGGTGTGAAAAGGTTAATTCAGTCAAATTTCTTAAGTCTAGCAGGCATTTAATTATAGTAAAGCACATTTCTAAGTGAAACATTTACTTCAGGAAATGACAAAAGTGCCCTTTGTTTTTATCCCAGTGTAGCAACTTAGTGAAGATGTTTCATTGAAACTTAACATATCCTTCTTACACTATATCTTCATTTTTCATGAAAAATAGGCTTTCCAAAATATTTGCAAAGCATTACTCTAAAAAACATCTAAGACATCACAACCTCTCATATGTTGGATTGAATTACTCTTCATGTGTATGTCCTTGGACAAAAAATTATATGAGTAAGGCCAAAATAGAGTTATGACTCTTTCTTTTAGACTAACCAGGTAAAAAAAGATGGTGCACAATTACTTTTTAATCTTTTTTTCATTTTAAACAAGTAAATGAGATAGAGTCAGGGAAAATAAGTTTTTCACTATCTTGTCTGTCCTCTGAGATTCAGAGTAAAAATCTAGATGTCTGGATTTAGTGCTTCAGTACACATAGATTATCTTAAATAAGTGGGATGTCAGAGATTACATGAGTATGTAATGGCTGACAGAGGACAAAATTTTCTCTACTTCAATCACATACATAAATACACAATATGTGCCAAATACTTTATTACTCTTGCTTTCTTAATATAGAACCTTTTTCATACATTGAGAAAGTCTAACAGTTTTCAGCATTAATGTTAATTTTAAATAATAGAACTTGATACATGCTACATAAGCAGTCTTAAAATATGGAGTTTGCCACTCTTCTGTGTCACCATCCCTGGCCTGTTTTCTTTGCTTTTCAGCCAGTGCACAATTCCAATAAATGCTTCCTAGTCTCTCTTGAAACTGAAAAATGTGTTTACTCCCTCCCCATTCAAATAAACTTGCAATTTGAATGGAATCTTATGAATATACAGTCTGAAAAATGTGACATTAAATGATTTATTTTTTACAAAACTTATGGCATGTACCATGTTGTTAACTGGTTAACTCAGTTAAAATGGAATTTACAAGTGAAATACTGAAACTACAGTAAATTTGAAAGTGAGATTTTCTTGTTAACTGTGTAAGAACTTCAGATATACTTTTCCCATCTTCAACTGAAACTAGGAAGTATATCTTCATAGGATCACTAATAAGTTGGAAAGGAGCCTGGAAAGATCATCTGGTCCACCTTTTTATGGGAAAAGGAGCTTAGGTGACATTTCCCAACATCCCCTCCAATTACATTTTGAAAAACTCCAGTTATGGGGACTCTGCCACTTTCCTGGGCAGGTTGTTCCAGGAAGCATCTGATTTTATAGCAAAAAATTACTTTGTTATGTTGAGATGAAACCCCTCCCAGTGCGACTTGTAGTCATTGCCCCTTGTCTTCTCCATGTGGTCCTTGCAAAACTGCCACCCTTTTACTACTGACTGTTGGGAGGAAAGGGTTAAAACCAGAAGATTTGACAAGGAGGGAATAGTTTCCCTCTAAGTGACCTTACAGCTGGGAATGCTAAGAATGTCAGTGTGGGAAAACTCAATTTATTATGAACCCTGTGCTGTTCATCCTCTGCCTGTTTTGAGAAGTAGAATTCCTGTGTAGGGATAACACCCTCTCACAGACCTGCTTGGGCCACCTGCTGGGAGACAGAGATGAGAAAAGCACAGCCGTGAGATAAACTTCCTGGGGACAAAGCCCTTTGATATATTGGGGCAGGCAGGGCCCCCCCACCCTACTGCCCAGTGGGATGAGCTGAGCCTAATGGAGCCTGTGTCCCTGTGTGTCTGTGCTGCCCAGCATCATTGGTGAGGTAATTAAATAAATCTACTCTTTGCATTTCACCTGTGGCTTAGTGGTCACCCTAGTTACTGTATGTGGAGAGTCACACACCAGCCTACTGTGATGAGGTGTCCCTTGAGTCTTCTTTTCTTCAGGGAGAAAAGACCTACGTCCTTCAGTCTTCTCTCACAGAGTAAGTTCCCCAGTCCTTTGATCATCTTCGTGGCCTTCCTTTGGATCCTCTCCAATCCAAATTAAATTATTACTATTGGTTAAAGTAAGCTTTCTAAAAATATAAAGCTGAATATGAAATAAGGAAGAAAAATCTATTTTTCTGAGGAAGAAAATGTCCATTTTATTTTAATTAAACTTAAAATGGGATATCGCATAAAGAATTTTAATGAACTGGGAAAAATATTTTCTAGTGGAATTGGGAAGTTTGCAAACTAAGTCCCTTACTAAAATGTTTCTTTTTCAATTTCACAATTTTTTTACAGACTGTATTTTAAAATACTTATTAGATCTCATTTATAATAAGAAAAACTCCAACTAAAACAGAACGACAAATTCATATAAGTGACTGCGGGGAAAATAAAAATTACTATTCCTTTTCAGATTAAAAGCAATAAATGCACTGAAAGATAAATTGATTGTGCAGTGTCCCATGAGAAGTCTGAGAGAAGCAAGAATTGAACCTGCATTTTAGTCTATGACCTTAGCTGTAAAATTATGGAGTCTTGAAACTATATAATTATTAATACAAATGACAAGTTAATTACAGCTATAGTCTCCTCACCACAGTCATCCTTTTGTGTCTCTATTGAGAAGGAAAATGCTAGTTGAGTCTGTCTGAGAATGTCATTCACTTTTATGGACTGTTATTTCCTCCATGTCTTTTAAATCTAATTGTCAAACAGCTCGGTTTCCTTTGTTGAGAACCTCAAAAGCAGTTTGAATGACACTATCAAGGGCAGCAGTAGCAGTTTAGCTGTTGCTGTGCTGCACACTCATGACTGAATACTAGACAGAGTCAACAAAGTGTATTCTCTTTCATATAAACCCAGCTTTGATTTTACGGGTTGTTTCTTCTCATTTCAGATGCAGAAAACACAATTACACAATGACAGATAATTGCTACACATTGTTTTGCTTTTAGCTGAGCTTGCTTAACAGAGCACTGTGGATTACTTTGGGTAGAATGACCACAAGGTTAAAAAAAAGATATAGCCAGTATTGCAGCACGTCTAAAGAACACATTACAGATCCCCATGAACAACAAGAAGTGACAAGAACAAGTACATATTTCTGTAACTTTCCTGATGGCTGACTCCAGCTGTTCTTTCTCCAGTGTGTATAAGGTTCTGTATGTATTATAGACATGAAACGCACATTTAGCAACAAGAGAACAATAGCTGACATTGCTGCGCAGAAATGGCTCAATATCATAGAATTCAAAAGAGTAAGAGTATTAGATGGTTAGGTCAGGATTTAACCAGTACTCACTGCCTTACAGCTTCTGATTTCTTCTCCTCCATGTTTATCACCCTTCCAACAGGATTGTCATCTTGGAGAAAAGACATAATGGAGGTCTCGTGCCTGAGTAATGCTGGAGTCTATCACCCAGTTTCTTCCTTAAATTGAGGAGAAAAGTTGTGTCTTCTGAACTGCTTCTGAAAGCACTTTATGAATTATCTGGGGAAGAACTTAAAGGAGAACACAATCAGAACTGGAAGAGGTTGTACTGAAGCAAATGGAATTGGAAAGTCTACTACTCAGACGATGAAGAGAAATAGGGATACAAATGCTTGTGGGGCTGTCTGAAGTTCTGAGAAGATTATTTCCAGTTAACCTCAATGGAAAACAAAAGCTGTCTACATTAACTGCCTGAAACATTAGCCATGAAATCCTATTCGTTTGCCTTCAGTCACGGCTTGGGCTTGGTCTTTGTATCACACACTAGTTGAGAGTTTTAACACTTATTACAAGTGTTTGTTCTATTATGGTCAATGTTTCGACTATATTGATTGTGATTTAGTGGCAGTACTAGTTATATCTCATGGGGAAAAGTTTGCAGAAAGCAGTTTTTGAAAGAAACTTTCCTTGCTAAGGAAACATTTTTGTATCAGCTTCTATGTCTGTGGCTTCATGTGTAAAGTATTATAAACACAGTCTTGCACTTTAGATATTTTTCAGAAGCCAATTTCATTTATCACCTGAATTTGTCAAACAGGGTTTTAGGAAGATTCATCTTCTTATCTTTAAAGAAAAACTAAAATATATATAATGCTCCATTTTGCATTTCTTATTCAGGCAATAATTAGTTATCAGAATGAATACTAATGGATAAAGAAAATAATGAGATAAAGGGAACAGCAGGATGATTGTTTATTATTATTCCCATGTCTATTTATATTTGTTTTCCCATTTGCATAAAATATACCTTTGTTGGAGATTAAGAACCTGATCTGTAATTTTTTTTCCATTTTTTTCTGAGATTCTTTCAAAAACATGCAGAAAATACACCATAAAGAAAAGTGGACTTGATAGTTTTTAATATCTGTACTCTTCTCCTCACTCTGGTTTAAATAGTATTGTTCTGCCTATTTAAGTCTCTCAGTAAGATATAAGAGTAAATCATAACAACTAATAAGAACTCATCTGAACAATTTGACCTAGGAATGCACTTAATAGTTGGGGTACAGATTTAATGTTTCACAAAATGCTGTTTTTTGTTGGTTTCTTCAGAAAAGTGGAAACAGAAATCTCCCACATCTTTTCACAGAACTGACTCAATGATTCCAAAACTCAGTCGTAAGAGACTGAGGTGCATGCCCATCTCCTTGCTGTAGAGGAATAAAAACTCATGCGTTTCTTATCTTACAACAAATTACAATCACTAGTAATTTGTTCTTCATCAATGGATAAAGAATGCCCTTTAATTGATGAGATGTATGACTGACTCAAACTAGATGAAAAGTGTGTTTCAAAGAATCACAGAATCATGGACTGGCCTGGCTTGGAAGGGACCTTAAAGATCACATAGTTCCATCCCCCTGCCATGGGCAAGGACACCTTCCACTAGACCAGGTTGCTCAGAGCCCCATCCAACCTGGCCTTGAACACTTCCAGGGATGGGGCAGCCACAGCTTCTCTGGGAAATCTGTGCCAGGGCCTCACCACACTCGCAGTAAAGCTTTTCTAATATGTAAGTTAAACCTGCTCTTCTACTGTTTGAAGCCATTCCCCCTTGTCCTGTCACTCCAGGCTCTGTAAATAGTCCCTCTCCATCTTTCCTGGAGGTTCCTTTCAGGTACTGGAAATCCACAATTAGGTCACCTTGAAGCCTTCTCTTTTCCAGGCTGAACAATCCCAATTCTCTCAGTCTTAAACAAGACTGTGTAGGCAAGCACTGAAGGTTTGGCCAGATTCTCATCTTGGCATGCTGGATTGTTACTCTTGGCAGTATAATGTAAAATGCAGCAATAGTTTTTGGAGCAAAAGCCTGAACTAAAAACTGGTGTCTGCCATGTGGTTTCCCACACAACTTCCCAAGAGAATGTGTTAATATTAGGCTTCTGTGAGAAAGCTGGATACCGTAACAAAATATAATTTTTTCTTCTTTTCCTCTTCATTAGCCGTTTTATAATGAAAGGCATTTTCAAGTTACATACTTTTAAAACCCAACAAACCAACCACCCAACCACAGGAGCTGGGCTACTATACTGGAGGAAAAAACCTGCATACAGGAGTACAGCTGAAGGCTGTAGATACTATGGTGATGTATTTTGTACTGTTTTTCACTGCTGGTTTTTTTCATTGCATTGAATGCTTTACACAGGATGCATTTTCACCTTACCTTCTGCATTAAAGTGTTCTCATTGGAACAAAATTGAATCTTTACCTCGTAAGACACAACTTTGTCCTTTTGGTCATTATTCAAGATCATTGCTACTTCTACTGAGTAGATATCCAATCATTGTATTTCTGCGCTTCAAACATCTCAGTTGAATATAATATGACTATAAATAGCAGTATTTTAAGTTACCTGTTGTCCTTAGGGACTAGACAAATGTAATGTGATAGTAATTGTATTAATTGGAAGTAAATTTTATTAAACTCTAAAATTGGTTACAATTGAAAATTGTATACAGACAACCAGAGCAGTCCTCCTAATTACTGCAAGCAATAATTCTATATGGCACATTTCTTGAAAGACTTTTAGCTGTCTCTTGGAGGTATGGGAAACTATAGCAGTGCAAGAGGAGAATAAATTAAACACCATGCAGTAGCTTTATGCCAAGGGGTTTAGATTCACCTGTGTTTTGAAATGACCTAGAAAGATGAGTGAAAAACAGAAGGAACTGGAATTGTTAAGAAAAATGTTATATAGGAATATTCAATCTATTCAAGAATACAAAATAACTGCTTTCATCATTTTATCTAAGATAATATCCACATGAAACATCTTTAAGGCAACGTTTACAGTCAGACAATAATTTTTTCAGTGACGACCTCTCTGCTGTATCTGACATTCCTGTCATTATATTGTATCAATGTTATGTGACATAACAACAATTAGTCTTTTCTCCCTGCTATTTAAATATGTCAGTTTGAAATTAAGCAAGAATTTTTCTTCACTCTTGGATAGTTCATCATCTGAGCTAAATCAGTTCAGTGTATTTGCCAACTATGTAAAATCACTGATATAATTATGGTCTTCCAGTAATCTGAGAATTATTGCAACCAAATGGAAGAGTAGGAACTGAAAATCTGAATAGCCCAACAGAAAAAGCAGGGGAAAATAGTGAAAGCAAAGAAATATGTACCCTAAGGTCCATCAAACATGTAGCATTGCCCTTTTTGTCCCAGACACTTAGGAAAAATAATAAAGTGTGGGGTCTTACCTGAAGAAGCCAAATATTAAGAATAATTTAAAGGAAAAAATTTTAAACTAGGAATTTACTCTTCATTGCAATTCTGAAAGAGAATAATGAGGAAAGAAAATATAATCAAAGGTCAAAAAAAACCCCAACTTGATCTAAATTATCTTGAATTGGTAAGTGGAGGAGAGAATGGAAGAAGAAGACTCTGAGTTGAAAAGGTTGACATTTCCAGATAAGTCCCTTTTGGCCCATGGACCCTTCCTCTCCTTTTCTTTCTTTGTCCCTTGACATAAACTGTGTGTAGGGAAGCAAGGAATTTGGGAAATGGAAAGAAGGAAGGGCAGAGGATGGAAGGATAGAACAGAATCTTAGAAATGCATTAAAGAAACTGTTGACCTAAAGGTTTCCAGAGTAAAGGATAAAAAAAAAAAAAGCTGATCATTAAATTTCTACACTGGTATTGTGAAGTAAAATATTTCCTTTAGATTTTTTATTATTTTTTATTTATTGGCTCCATATACATATGCTTTCATGAACTCTTCATCTTCTAACATCATAAAGTGAATTTAAAGGGAAAGTTCTGAATGTTGTAATTATCACATTCCTTATTTTGATTATTTTGAGGTCAGACTGTATATGTATCAGTTCTTGTATATTTTATACTATTCCTTATCTATGTTAGTCTTCTCTATGAGGCCTCTTGCTATCAATTACTTTCGTTATGGTCTATTATTCATTTGTATGAATTCATAATTTACTCTTGTATTCATCAAAGATGTTAGACCAGCTGTTCAACTGCACCATTCTTCCTCTGCCTGCCTCCTTTTTCTACCTTCATGGTAGTTATATTTATGCAATGTCCTAGAAGGGATTTTTGAAGCTCAAAAATGTGATTGGAAGTGCAGCAGAATTAATCAAAAAGGTACTACAGTGATATATGAGAGTGTTTTGCTTGAAGGTGGCAGTCACCTTGAAACAAAATCATTCATGACCTATTATGCATTTGAAGATTCAGATGGCACTGTTTGTTTTCTTTATGTACACTGGGCTGAGTAGAATTAGCTGGTAGAGACTTTTTTGTGTGATAAAACCAATGCAAGAGTTGGAGCCATTGACAAAATCTCCTTCACTAAACTGTTTATCAGATAGTTCAATTTTTAAATCTACCTGTTACATAATAAAAGCAGCTTGTAAAACCTCTCAGTTAAGAACTGATCTCAAAACATCTTAGGATGCCTCTGTTTCATGAAGACACTCATCAGAACACAGAATCAGACAATCGTCAAATAGCAGAAAAGCATACACACACCACTTGTTTTTCACTAGGAAAAATGTAATTCTTGTTATTTCAAATGAGTATGAGAAAACAACTACTATGAAAACATCACAAAGGGAAAAGTGCCATCTGAAGCTTCAAATGCATAAAAGGTCATGAATTATTTTGTTTCAAAGTGACTGGCACCTTCAAAGTAAAAAACCATCTATGTATTACTATGTATCACTACAGTACTTTTCTTGGGGGCTGGGAGGGAGGAAGGAGCCATTAAACTGCTTCTGTTTCCATGAAAAGGATGCCTAATTTGATCTTTGCGGAGACATCCTTATAAGCATAGGAAAATTTAACATGGTAGTTTATTGATGGCACACCTGCTCGTTTTGAAATTGTTCTGTGAATTGCAACAACATGAACTGACATAATACCATGCTGATCATTTAATTTTGTGAAGTAATACAGCTCTGCCTCATTGTATGCAATCTGTTCCTTTCACTTTTCTTGTTACACTGGGAGATAGAAGAGATTTCTGAATGAAGATTTATGATTCTCTTGCTCCTCAGGTATTGTCTTTATCCATTTTCAGACCATTACAAAGTAAGTCAATGACAGTGATGACGCATCTGGAATTTTTAGATGAAAACTTTTACAGTCTGTCTGTTTAAAAATTTATGTCTGTCTTAGGGTGACTTTATGAGTGTATCCCCTGTCGCTGCTCTACCGACTGAGCTANGGAGGGGGAGGGGTGCCCCACTTTTTATCTTATTTTTTTTCTTTTTTTTTCTATTTTCTTTTCTGAACAAGAAGAAATTATTAACAACACAAAACACATCTGAAAATTCATAAGATATATTTATTATACCCTTATATCTGCCTCAGCCTCTTCACATACAGAGTTGCTGCCTCTGCATTTTTTACAAGAATGGCAGAAAATAAGCCTAGCCAAAGAGGACAGAATACTTCTGGGAAAAAAATACAATTGCTAAGGATGTTTATTGCAGGTACTGGGAAAATTACATGCTTTTAGTGAGCTACTTGGAGTAATGACTGCTCAGAGTTCAGAGTAAATTTTACTAGATGAAACACCTACTTTAACAGACAGGTTTTACCAAATGATTTATAAAAAGATGGATCAAATGTGCTGGGAGTTAGAGTAGGAAGAAGAGGCACTAGTGTATGTACGTATTGCAGTTCTAATGCAATACACTGGCACAAAGAGGTCAGTACCCAGTGAAAATAGAAAATTCACAACAGAAGTCCAGGAGCAGCTGAGGAATGTGGGATGGGAGAAGTGGATGTATACAGACAGTACCAGAGCCCAGGGTGGGTGCTCTAGAAAAGAAATGCTTTTAAAATATTTCAGTTTCCCCTGTGATTTTAAGGGAAAAGTATTATTATTTGCTAAACCTTTTGATTCTTGCCTTTTCTCCTGTGCTTTCTTTAGTGGTGTTACATTAGACAAGATACGCTTGACTGCTTGAAGAAAAAAGTCAGGCAACCCTTGAGTCTAAGGTTCCTTTTGAAGACTATCCTTCATCTAAGACAACTTGAAGTCAGATTCCAGTATCTTGAGAAAGGGGATGGCCTAGAGCATTTACTCTAACACTGTCTCTATCTGGTGGAGGGTTGGACTCAGTGACATAACTTTATCTAATCAGAGTTGACCTAAAAAAAAACCAAAAAAAACCCACTAAACCAGTGTTTGAACAGCAATTCCTAAATTTTAGCTCATGGAAGACTGCAGCAAATACAAATCTGTTTCATATCTCAATGCAAAAATTAATAATTTTGCCCTTTTTCTTTTTGGTGGTGATTTTCATATATTCTGCCAAAATATTTCCATGTGGGTCAAAATTTCTTGGCATTTGTGGTACCAGGTTTTTGTGTCTTTCTGATAAAAACAGATGGCCCTCTACTGTCTTTGCAATTTATATTTTTTTCTGTTTGATGGATGAGTCTTGTTAGTTAATTTTGATGGGCCCCAGAAAATCACTTAGGGACATTGCTATGAATCAACCATTATAAGAGTTTGGTTCACTTTGTCTTCCGATCTGAGTCCAACATTTCAGTCCCCCCTACAATTCAAATTATTTCTTACCTAGCATTGCTAGTATTTGCATTTTTCCTGCAGTCTTCCTTTTCAGGACCTCATAATCTTGTACATCAGTTCCATAATTACATTTTGTGGTGAAAATAAACAGGCTGGACTCTTGCTCCTATCTATATAATCTCTCACAATAATACCTCAGTGTTATGTATGGCTTCTGCATGCTGCAGAGAACACTTCCAAACACTTTTATGCAGAGGTGCATAAAAAACACCAATATCCTTCCACTGTTTGATTATTCTCCAGTATTTTATGTCCTGATAAGAGTATCAGACATTGCACAAATACATAGTTTGGCATCCAGGGATGAAGCAAGTACTCTCTTCATGGAACTAATCTGTCTGCCTGTTAGGGTTTGTGTAAGATTGATACAGAGAAAGCCAAAAGCAGCAGAATCAGTGAGGAAGAAGTGCTGAGGGAACAAGGTTGGGGAGGAGAACTGCATGATTCCCATGAGCCTGGTGTGATGTCAAAACCACTAAGCATTAAAGACTCTGTAGGAGATTAGACCACCCACAATGTATCAGTGAAAGCTGTCAGGCACACAGAAGAGACATAGGGAGATAGGACATGATGAGAGCATGCTGAGACAGTCTGCTTTTTCCAGAAGCAGTAAGGGAATGAAAATACAGCAGCCAAGGCAAAGTCACAGAAACCATGCAAGGAAATACTGAAATGAAGAATTATACATGAGAAATATATAGAAACATTATTATTCAAAGAGAAATATATAGGGAGATTATTCTTTGGTCTCTCTGCTATTTACCCTAGATAAAGTTATATATATATATATATATTTTTATATATATATAACATATATTGTATAATCCTTTGTTCTGTAGCTTCCATGGCAATAAAAAATTTATACTATTAAAGGTTTCAATGAGGAATTCCTCACAGATGGCAGATGCAGCATAACAGATCACATTAGGTTTACAAGAAACAGATATTCAGCATTGTACTAATTTGAAAACAAACCAGTGGGAGATCACAAATCAGAATTATAATTTAATAGGAAAATTAAAATAAATGCAATAGTACAAAAGCACTGACAGTGTCAGGATGCAACCTGACACTCTGTTGGTCAGGGTGGTGGCAGCAGTCCACATGAAGTGGTTCTGTTAAAGCAGTGATCCTGTAGAAGGGCCTGGTCTTCACTTGACAGTCCAATGGCAGCTCATGTCCCCTAGGAATCCAGTAGGTAGGGCTGCCTGTGGTGTTCCAAACCTCAGATTATATCCAGGTGGGAATGCTTGGCTCCTCCCCCTGGGTGGAGCATCTCACAATGGGCTGATGTAATTCTAGGAGTCACGTGGTGGGTCCTTGATGGCCCATTAACAGAGATAGCTCCCAGAGGGAGTTATCAAGGATGAGCCATGGTAGGATAATGAACACTGCCCCACCTGCTTTAACAGCTTGTGAAGATGGTAATAGAATACATGCTTTTGGTTACATCTTACATGGTAACCTAGGACAAGCATTGAAGTACTTTACAATTGGATTATCTCATACTGAATCTGATGGCACAACTCTGGAATTTCAAAGGAAAAGTCCTAGCAGAAAAACACCTAATAGCAGATGTCAGCTAAAAAAATGCCAACTGAATCCTAGCTGTCAGCTCAGTCCTCAGTTTTCATTAATATTTTTAGTATTTTGATAAAATTTAGATGTGTTTTCAATGGAAAATGGCAGACTATTCCATCTCAGTGCTCACCCTAGTCCCAGAAAAATATCTTACAGTTTTGCACCAGTTGATCCAAGTGTTTGAACATCTCAAGAAGCAGCGATTCAGAAATATCACATCCATAATGGACTGAGTGGAAAATTCCTAGGTGTCTATGTGTTTTTCACTAACAAAATGAAGCAAATCGTAATTTTGAAAGATTCTGCATCTAGTCACATTTTTGGTACTGCTGGGAAGTTTAAATTGTGCAGCATTCTGCACCAGTTCAGCCCCCAAGAGCTGCTTGGGTTGAAAGGGCCTTCAGGAGGCCTTCAAGTCCAACACCCTGCCAAAAGCAGAGCCAGATAATAAACCAGGCTGCTCAGATCTTGAAAAAATGGGCTTGCACAACTTCTCTGGGCAGCCAGCTCAAATGCTTCACTACACTCAGGGTGGAACAACTTTCTTGTATCCAGTGAGAATGACCCCTATTTCAATTTATTCCCATGTTCTTTTGTCCTTCCACCAAACATCACCGTAAAGAATCTTCCCGGGTCTCCTTGGTACTCTTGAGGGAGGCAGGCAGCTGTTGGACTTCCTGAAGTTCTCTTTTCTCCAGGCTCAGTGAGTCTCAGAGCCCCAGCCTCTCCTCATAGGGCCAGTGCTCTAGCCTCAAATGTGTAGGGGCCTTGTGTTTGTTCCCATTTGTGAATGCCTTTCTTGTACAGCAGAGCCAGGACTTGAAGGACGCAGGTGCTGGGTAGACAGGGATAATCCCTCCCCTCAATTTCCCAGGACAGAGCTGGGTATCTTGGGTGGCTCACGCTCTGCTTGCTGCTAGCCCAGACCCCCAGAGCCTTTTCAGCAGAGTTGCTGCCCAGCTGGGGGTCTAAACCCATATTTACTAAAAAAATTATTATTATTCCTTCCCAGCTAGATAATGTTTAATTTGTCTGTATTTGAATTTCACAAAATTCACTCCTTTAGTCTGTCTAGGTCCAAGGGACATAGCATTCTGGAAACAGCCTTACGAACCACACTTGCACAATGAAACAACAATGCATATTAGAAGTCATTTTGCAAAAAATAGCATTGCCAAAGCCCTGAGCTCCTTCAGAGTTTTACCTGAAATTCAAATTCACAAGAGCTTATGCAGCTTTTGAACACACAAAGACTCCTCTCAGAGACTGAGGAGCAAAACCAGTTCTTTTAAAATATCCTAGAGATAGTTTTATAATTTGGAGGAGGAATCAAGTAGGTCTGTGATTTCTGAGTATTTGTAATAAGGCAGGCTTTGGTTTACACCGAAGCATGCTGGTATCAGTGAGTTTTTATTCAAGCTCAGAAAGTACGTAGCTGGCAAAAAAAGTGTTTGAAAGAGCCTCTTATCTCCCTTAGGAAAGACAGAACTGTACAGAAAGCAAGAGGTGTACCAAACAACACTGATTCCTGAATCAAATAATATCATCATTATTGTCTCTTCTAGACTTTATTAGCGATGTTTTAATAGATTTGCTTATGCTGCTGCTGTTGAGCACTCCTGCAATCTGAACTGTGAGCTACGGCCAGCAGAAGTTTACTCAACAAAGAGATAACAATGACACTTTGTGCTCTGAGAATTTGATTGAACACTCAGAGTTACTCACAGTTGCTCTGCTCTTCATTTAAGTAGAAAAATTACAAATCAAAATTAGTTCGACTGACAAATGGGTGTGATGATTATTTTATTTTCTGCCCACTGCTTAAGTCTGATCCCTGAAAAAAGGGAAGTGTCCAGGATGCTTACGGGTTATATACATATCTGCTGTTTCTTAAACTGAACTAAAGCTTGTCTCATTGAGAGATCCACACCCCTGCAAACACAAACAACTTTTAATCTGACTTTCAATGTATGAAAGGGAGCAAAAAATCTGAAGGATCTAAGTTGGTAAATTCAAAGGTTTGATGCTGCAAGAAGCACATTTCTGACCGTGCAGAGCATGTATCTATGTCACTGCCTCTCTCAGTCTCTCTTCCCTGCTCTCTCTCTCTTTTATCATCACACACAGACATAGTTTTTTCCAGAAAAGATGTGCCTTACACAACAAATAGCAGCCACACTGTTTGGAAACCAATCTGGAGAACATTTTTTTGACATTTTCAGCACAACTAGCTCTGCTGATTTTACTAGGACGACTTGTGGCAAGAAAATACTCGTGGGAGTATTCTCAAGGCTCTGTTTCACTGAAGCACTTGGATCCTTCAGCAAAGAAACAGAAGTAAGTGAGAATGTGTTCCAGCATGCTCGGAAGCCACTTGGGGGCACTGGCATCTCTACAGGTCTTTTTTAAGAAAAATTATTTTCTGGAGAAGTTTACGTGTTAGGAGAGAGGAAAGGAAAGATTTAGCTGGCATCTGTAAATACACAGCACATTGAAAAGAGGCCAGAAATAAACTACTGGCCCTACTCTGCTCCTTTTATAGATCAGTGCTGACTCAATACAATTATACTCACCCTATAGTGACATAAAATGAAACTCATTGAGTCTCAGGACTTTACCTCTAACTTCATCATAATTTCTGTCTTTGTACAATCCCAACATTTCTCCTTGGTTAATCACTGCAGCAGAAGATCTATCCTGTCTATAAAATAATTGGAGCCTGAAAAGCTTTTTTGACTCCAAACTTCATGTTCATTCTGAACATTTTAGAAATAAATGTTTTAGAATTTGCTAAAGAAATTTATATCCTAACATGTTCCTATTCTTTTGCTTTCAATTGGTCAATTAATGGGAAAGGAAAAGTGACCTTACAGTCTTCATTGCCCATTTCAGTTCTTTTAATGTCCATGTATTGACTGAACATCTTATGCATTTCAATAAATTTACACTCTGAGTAAAAGGAGGAGGTAGAAAAAAAAAAAGATTGTTTGTAGCTCTGTGGAGTTATTTTTCCTCTTTAAATGTAGTTCTCTCAATGAACCTTGAACACAAATAAACTGCTAGATAACAGTAATGTGAATGTGATGTAAAACAAGACATGAAATTATTTTGTGACTTCTTGGTAGTCTCATTAAACTAAAATTATTTCAGTAGGATATTGTGCAGCACATTTATCCACAGCTCCCAAAACAATTTTGCCTGTCTGATTATTCATTCAATAACTGATTATGTTTTTAATAGCATTTTTAAAAGCACTTTCACCTTGTAATGTTCCAATTTTTTTATTTAAAAGAAGAGGAGAAAAGAACTTTTTCTAAAAATTTTAAAACAAATAATCTATATCACTATATACAAAAGGGTATCACTACATACAAAAATTTGTTACCACAGTTAGGGCAAGATTTTTAAAAAGACAGGAAAATTCACACAGAAATAACTTGTTTGTTCATATATTCTTATAGTCACTTTCAGAAAATATACTGGAGGCTAAGTTTGTAGAAAATAATATTTTTGTTAGAATATATTTTAAATTAGTATTACAGGCAAGGGAAGCAAATATTAGACTAATATATTTTTGGTTTTATACAGGATAAATGATTCAAAAAGTTAAATTATTGCAGAAATGTGTCCAATCAAAACTAGAAAATATATCTTGATTCTCAAAAGCAAGTACCTCAGTGGACTGCTAAACACCTGCAGTCTAATGGCTTTCAGCCATTTCCGATTGAGCACCTCTCCTATTAAGGAAGGCTGAGAGAATTGGGATTGTTTGGTTTTGGGGGGACCTAATTGTGGCCTTCCCGTACCTGAAGGGAGCTGACAAGAAAGATGGCAAGAGACTTTTTACAAGGGCCCGGAGTGACAGGACGAAGGAGAACAACTGACAGAGAGTAGGTTTAGATTAGATATGAGAAGAAATTCTTTCCTGTGTGGGTGGTGAGGCCTTGGCACAGGCTGAGCAGAAAAGCTGTGGCTGCCCCATCCCTGGAAATGTTCAAGGCCTGTTTGGATGGAGCTCTGAGCAACCCGGTCTAGTGAAAGGTGTCTCTGCTCATGGCAGGGATGTTGAAACTGCTTTTAGGTCCCTTCCAACCCAAGCAGTTCTATGATTCTATGATTCTATGATTCTATGTTTGTAGAATGGGGAAAATGGAGGTACTTCCTGGCAAAAAACCACTGTCAATCACATTTTCATCCTCATGAGGAAGAAACTTTTGATTTCAATATTCTGTTAAAATCCCATTTGGTTTGTGACTGTAGCAGAATGCTTTCTTTGTGACTAGTCATTTCTGCATTTCAACATATATTAAATTAATAGTGATTTCACAGTAATTGCTACTTTTCCTCTAGGTGTACTGGCTTCAGCAGCATCCTATTGTTATTGTCAGTTTTGACAAGCATGAATTTAGAAGGTACAGTAAAGGTAAAATTATAGTAAGAAATGCTAAAGAGATTTAAAATGCTCATCTTTAGACCCAACTTTTTTTTCTCTTCCTGGGAAAAGCTTTCATAATTCATCATTAAACCTAGTGGATCAATTTTTGCTCTAAGTGTACACTAAATGTAAAATCAAAGTGGTAGCAAAATTTTTTTACCCAGTTTTATTACAAATAAAAGTTAAATACTTGCTTCTGTTCCTCCATGTATGAAAAATGGATATAAATACACAAGAATAAATACAAAAATGTTTGTAAAGCATGCATACATGCACACACATATAAAAACATAAAACATATAAAAATGTTTACATGTGTCTATCTTATCATTCTAAAATTATATGCTCCCTCTCCTAATTGGGTCTATAATATGTGGAAAATAAACATCTACTTTTGTAGACAGTGCTATTAATAAACTATGCAAATTGTAATAGAGATGTCTCTGTTGCAATTTATAAAACTCTGCAGTAGAAAAATATCTATACACAGGGGGACAAGCTGAATTTCCATTTATCTTATTTTTACTAATTGAAATATTTCTGAAACAATGACTTTCTGGATAGTAGCTGCAGTTAAGATAGCCTTCTCTCCTGGGAAATAGCAGTACTACTAATTAACATGTTTTCAAAAACCAGACTGTTGATGGAGAGCTGCAAGAGCAGAAAAAGGTTGCTAGGTACTTGCACTCAGAAGACCTGAATGTTTTATTCTTTGGGAAAGAATATATTGCAAAGGTTTCAAGCACTGGCAACTTTCCCTGCTAAGAAATTTGTTCTTCAGTGACTGGAAAACATTAATTTAAATCTTTTTAATGAACTAATGGGTAATGTAAAACACCTTATACTTAAGCAAAATCATTTTTTAATCAAAGAGTGTAAGTTTAATTGGCTAATATTTGAGCTACACTTTGTACATCAAAAGCTGATCATTAGTATTACCAGAGATGAATCCCAGCTAAATAGATAGAATTTAAATATTTATTGCTGTTTTCTCTCTCTCTTTTTTTTTTTTTTTTTTGGCTTCATGGCACCTTTTGTTGGTGTATTTTAGCCTAGCTTCTTCCCAGGGCAGTGTCCATTACAAGTTCCATATCCATGTGTTTATATACCAATAGAAATACCTATGTCTATATTACAGCATTGAAATTTTGTGTACATGTACACCTGGTACCAAATGGTGGAACTGTTTTTATACCTTAACATCATAGAGAGATCCAGAGAGCACATAGAGTTTGTAAAATGGACTATTTTCCAGGTTTGAAAAACAATCTCATATGAATGAGTTGTAGGTTCATGTTCTTTGTTAAAGCTGCATCCTGAAATAGCAGCCTGTATTATAAACCTTTCTTGTGCATTCATCTGTGCTCTCCAGGAACCTCCATGCAGGATGGTGTGCCAGAAACTCCCTCCATTTTGCAGAGGACTCTAGTTCATCAGCGTTTATACAGCTGTTACAAAATTATACAGTGAGAGAAGCAGGATTTCAACAGGTAAGACAGAACGTAGGAATCCATTGACCAGAAAGGCCCTATGTGGTGCTGGAAGTCAGACAGTGAAAATACAGATTTTTGGCAAAAGCTGCATGACATCAGCATGTGAGAATAGTCTAGTTCAAATATAAGTATGTTTTTTCTTTTTTTTTTGCCTCTCTAGACTAAGAAGATGGAAAATTTAGCAAAGAGGATATGCGAACAGGGCACATTTACAATGATAGTCCCCTCCATTACAGTCAGTCCAGCACTTGGATAATGAGCAGCAGTTCACCACAAATTGTGCTGGTGAGTAATTCACCTTGATTAGCACCATTCTGCGGTAATCACCAGAAAGCCTTTAATTAGCTTATTTTTACTACTCTAAAAACACAAATTAATTGGCCACCATTGCATGGCTTCATCTCATTATCCTATGGGGTTGGGAAGCCTAAGAACAAGTTAAGCCTTGCACATGGAGAACAGAAATGCCGTCTCTTGATGGTTAGGTGTGTCCCCAGAGCAGGGCAGTGTGTTCCTTGAGCAATTTCCCTTACTTCTACAATAGTCTCTATGTGAAGGAAGTCACAGGTTTAAATTTACCCCAGTTTCTCATACTATGAGAGACATATTGAAACATTTATTGAACTGTCAGGGAGTCGTGTTAAGGCAGATGAGACACTCAACAAGGAACCTTGTAGACCTGATAATAATTTCTAAAATGCAATAAATATATTTATTTTCTGCATGACGAATGTTCTCTGAGATACTGAGCACCCTCCATTTCCACAGAAGTAAATGAAATGTAAACGTGCCCCTCAGTGTTAATTCATCCTCTTATGTTCGCTCTAGGCTTTTTTCAGCACTAACCAGACTAGAATAATAATTGTCATCATCCTGTTATCCCTGTGCTATAAATTAAGAAAACCTCGCCTGGCAGTGGAGAAGCTCTGCAGCTTTCAGCATATAAAGAGGAAAATGAATTGAAAGAGACCAAAGACGCAGAACTCTTGTCAAATGTGTCTGAATTGATACAAGTTGTGAACTACAGCTGCTAATCCAATGAACCAGATGGTATCAATTGTCAAACCAGGTGCAGGGAACAGGGTTGTTATCCCTCCTGCAAATCAATTAGATCAGCATGAAAAATTCGTAAATGAACTTCCCACCAAACAAACAAATTGTACCCAAAACTGTCTCAGGTGTTCAGCTGAGTCATGAATGATTGGTCCTTTTGCAAGTGGCAGCTGCCATTTAAAGCTCTTTATTTCATTTATGAATAAACCTACCAGAATTTAATTTTCAACTCTAATGCATCATTGGAAGCTCCAACACCTTTCCTGTTACTGATCCATGCTAATTGGAAGTGTCAGAAAGCATGAAGTATGCCATGGAACTATCACCAGTTTCTGCCACACAATTTTTCAGTAGGTCTTATATGTCCCAGGACACAAGTAGATAAGTTTTTATTTCACTTAGAAGAAAGCCAATCCCAAAATGGTGTTTCTATAAAGTAAAGGGCAATATTGGTTAATAATCTTTTGGCTAACACTTTGATATTCTTTGCAACGAAATCTCATCTGCCTTTTTTTCTAAAACAATACTCAATATGCAGTGGGTTTTGTAAGAGACTATGGATATTGGTGGGCTGCTAGAGCTGGCATGAGGTTGTTTAGTGGAGATATTTGGGATGAATCCAGGGTAGTGGTGAGAAGGGAACCGATGCATTAGATTAAAGTGATTCCCCCTGTTTTTTCTGAATTCTGACAGGAGGAAGCAGAAGATTTTTAATGGAAATGGCCAAGAATACCCATAAATAGCTTTCTCCTCAAGGGACCATCTTATTAGATATGATCTGTAAATGTTTTTCTAGTCAAACATATAACAGTACTCTTGAATATTTTATCCACACATTAGCTATCCATACACACTTAATACATTAATCACATGTATATCTATATCTCTACATTAGTTAGATTAAAATATTATTTTTACTTATATCTTCATTAGTTTTTCAGCTGAAAGAAAACATAGACTTGTTGCACTCTGAGCTGGAATTAAAATGTGAGTGATTCATAATCAAACAAACTCTCTCTCTGTAAGCACTTCTAAAAGACAGAATGTAAACAGGAGAAGGAGAAATGCACTGAGAGAGTTTTCTCTACATTTAAATGCTCTTACACAAAGTGGACTACCACTGGGTTAGACTGAAGCAGAGTTCTTCCATTAAACTTGCATTCTCTAACTGAAAGTTAATTAACAACATTAAAAAGGTTTAGCAATCAGAATAAACATGTGCAAAGCAAGATGATTACCCAAAGAGGAAAAAAAAATCAGGAAATCAGGTATGAAGACATAGTATATACCTCAGAATACGTGTTGCATGATAATGAGCAGGGGGAAAAAACACCAGTGAAGCTGAACAATCTAAGACAATTATATTACAATTTCTTGCACTTATAAAGGTTCCATAGCCAGAATCCTGTTCTGGTTTTTGAGTCTCTGCTTGTCACACATCCCAGAATGCAAAAGACTTCAACCAAATAAGCCTGAGCCAAACACTTATAATTTTTAAAATTTCATGCTGCTTAAAGCATAGATTAAGGTATGATTCTTAAATGCTCTGCATGTATCATCCCAAGAAACTAGCAGTGGTTTGCTGTTACAGGGAAATGTGGGATCAGATATTATCAGAAAAAAAATCAAAGTCCAAAAAATTGTAAATCACATCACTTAGACATGTAGAGGCAAATACTTCATTGAATATGAGATGAGAAAAATTTAACCTGTATATTTTCCATAGGGGTACTTATGCAGAACTTTTAAGACAGTAACAAGTATAAAGGAGAAAATAAAATAGCGAAGTGTAATTTTCAAGGATTTGTTTTACTGGATAGTTCAGTATATAAATGAGAGTAACTGCCGTGTAAATTGAATTAAGCAAACACAGCTGTATTTTAACATGGAGACCATCATCAGAAAAATAGGAGCATGATATTCAATCATACTTTGAATCTTTTGGTTAGGAATATTTTAAATTATTATTTAAGGTCTGAGCAGATGCACACAGATTTATTTTTCTATTATAACAGCACTAAGTGTGCATATGATTTTATCATGTTTCAATCTCACTAAAAAACCAAAGAAACTTAAAAAACTATATTTCTGCTATAAATAATATATTTATAATTTTGGGGCAATTTCAATAAAATCTCTGGAAGCTTCTAGTGTTTTACACAAAAAAAAATGTTGCATCTGTTTTCTGAATGAGTTATTTCTTAAAATACCAACATGGTGAAGGAAATTAGGCAAGGATCACATGCTGATATGTGTTTCTGAGGAAAGAAATACAACTTTTACTACTTTCATATAATAAACTCTCACTGATTGGATCTTTAGATTCCTCTTGATTAAAGGCAATATTCAAAATATTTACAGGGAAGGGAGTACTAAAGCTAACGAAGGCTTCATGAACATTAATAAGGTCAGAAACTGAAAGCCCATTCCCTCATTGCTGATGGTACACCAAAAACCATTATCTGCATAAAAGAGTATATATGATATATATTAATCTATTGTGAAGTTTTGTGGTGCTGCATCCCCTCCCACTCCAGGCCCCTTCTCCAGCAGCATTCTCAGTGCTGGAGTTCAGAGAGGTTGGGCAGTGAGCACTTGGCCGTGGGGCTCCTGAGAAAGCCAACTCAGAACAAAGACAGCCCAGGCACATCCTGAGACCTGGGCTTCACAGACCAACTATTTTTGATTTTTCTTCTAGGAAACTTTCATTATTTTTTACAATCATTTTTACATCATAACCTAAACAGGAAGCAAGGCCTTCCTTGTGTTGAGATCCTAGTACTAAAAGTATTTTCATGACAGTTGCAAGATATACATTGAATTCTTCCACGAGCATAAGAAAGGCTATATTTTTATTCCTATGGAATAGCTAAGCATGGATAGGAATTTTAAATGCTCAGTCCTGTACACAGAACATTCATTCTGTGCATACATAACAGTTCTTATGTTTCTATGGGGCTTTCAAGGTAAAACTAACTACCTACAGGCTTTCAGGCACACAGGAGATAAAAGACTGACAGGCTCATAGATTATGTTGAGTTGGGAAGGACCCATAAGGATCATTGAGTCCAATTCAGTCCCTGCTCCTTGCAGGACTAGCTAAAACTAAACCACATGACTAAGAGCATTGTTCACTCACTCCTTGAACTCTGGAAGAAAGTTTTACTTCCTTACATCTGTGAATGTAAGAAGTTCCTTCTCAGTCCCAGTTTAAGTGTCCATATAATGTTGAAGTCAAGAAAATATAAGGAATATGCATTGTATTGACAAGAATTTATGTTGGTTCTGGGATGGAATGGACAGTATATCCCTCTTTAGTTCTCTCAAGACAAAGCTAACACTGAACAGTTTCTTCCCATGTCGAACTCATAACTTGAGCTGATTACTCAATGCAGTAATTTAGTGACTGAATAATTGGAACCGACTGATTTATTGATTCAATTTTAAATGTGCCCATTATTTGATCATTGTACTGTTCATATTTAATTAGCTAATAAAACTGTAGCATATTAGCTTAGAAATATGTCTCATTAAGTGAATACTTGCTTGCTTATGCTTTTCTTTTATAAAATCCATAATTGGCTCATAGAACTGATTTATTTTCTCGAGTTGCAATATGTGCCATGAACTTTCAGACCACAAATAACTGTGGATAAGCATCTTCAGAATAGTTGGCTCTCTTCCCATCTAAATTCATAAACAGAGACTGAGGAGAGTATTCCCACTTAAGTATCTTTGCCCTAATGTTGAATCCAAAGCAGAATTGGGTTTACCCAATGGATAAAATGGAAAAAAAATGAGGGAGGGAGGAGAGAAGGGAGGAAAAGGGGAGACGGGGAGAGGGAGGGAGTAAAGGAATGCCTCAAGGTAGCCAAGTGCTTTGTGGTGTTTAAATGGTCAGTTCTAGAAAGGGAAATAAACTACCAGGCACTTTAAAATCAGCCCCCTATGTAGGGTAGTGCGGTGTTCCATAAAGAATGGAACACAGCCATTAAAACACAAACCTGAGAGAAAGAGAAAAACTAACTTGAATTTTAGATAATTGCCTGATTGTGCAGAATGTGGTAAACTCGAGAACCTCTGCATCAGTCCACTCTCTTCTTATTCCTGATGGAAATTTCCTTTCTAGCAGCCTGCATGGTGCTGCATTTCAGATTTGTGGCTGAAACAGCCATGATAACACACCAGTGTCCCAACTATTTCTGATTAGTGCTTGCACAGCTTTTGTACATCCTGCCAGCTACAACAAATCTTTAATAGCATAATTGCCACATAGATGTTTCCCTCAGTTAAGGACAATGACCCTAATCCACCATCAATCTAAATCACTGCCTCTCTAACCAAGTCAGGACTTCTGCACTGGTGTAAATCAGATGGCATCTCAGCCCACGAATCAAACATTTAAGGAATCATTACTTATTTCATACCTGTTCATAATTTTCTTGGAATGTTACATTTCCAAGAAAATCACAGTATCAGAAATTGAATTGCCACTATGTTCTCCTGTTACAGCAGAGAGTACACTTCTATTTTGAGATTATTAATTGGAAACATTATACACATTATTGTAACTATGTAGCAAAAAAAATAGTAAAAAATGCTTCCCCCCCCCCCCAATAAATTACTGGAACGATTAATTTCGAATATGTAGTCTGGGTATAGAAGTCAAGGTTGAAATTAACACCTAAAAAATATGGTTCCTTGGAGGATTGTCCATAGGAAAAGCACAAGTACAAAATTTTAAGTTCAAGTTCCTTGAAACATCTGCTGTTATCCAAATGTCCATTTAATTAGTACAAACTAAAAGACAAAATTATTATTGTAATGTTTACAAGAACATTAACAAGAGAAAATAGTTACACATGCAGATAGAGAAAATTATTTTGCTGACAGTCATTTTGATAATTTTAAAACTATTACTGTGAAAGATTTAATTCAATTAAAAAGTAAACAATATCAACAAGTTTTCTTAGACTATTAATGAAAATAAATCACTTGCCATAAAGTATCAGTGAGTGAGCCACAGTCTGTTTCTTCTACTGACAACTGTACAAGTCTATGACAGAAGAAAAATATATAAAACAAGGGAATGCAATTGAGCAGCAATGTGACACTCTCTTGTAGCTGGAGTATCTCTTTGCTGTTCTGCTGCAATAGTGGTTTGGATTTTCTTTTTTTTTAAATTTTATAGCATCTTTCTGCTGAGTTCCTCAGATGTGAGTTGCTGGAGTGAGAATGGAAACAGTACTGCTCCACTGACTCTTGGTGAGTTTACCCTTTCCATACTGAGTAGACTCACATTTGAAAATAATTACTTGTCTCCTTCATATTGGTTGGAATCAGTGACCTCGGCAGTGGATGGAAGTCACATTTGCTTGATCTAGTCTTTTCTGCTGGCTGGACAAAGGAGGGAGTTTTGTATCACAAAATGCTCATCTGTTCCCAGTGCTGTAGACTGTCAAAGTAAAGCAAAGGCTAAAGGTGTTACAAGCAACACGAACATATACATTTCTGGCAGCTTCAAATTTCTTTGTGAACCACTCTCAAAAATAAAGTAAACCCCCCAAACAAATTAAAAGTCAGATTAGGTACTTCAGATAGTTTTGACTCATTTATTTATTCTTCTTAAGAAGTGTAACTCTGAATATCTAGAGATACTTTTGCCTAAGTGGATAGTTACTTATTCAAATCAACCCATAAATCTTGTACATGTCAGACAAGCAAAATACATTTCTTGACAAATTCTACACACAGTTTAAGTTTGAATATTTCAATTTTTTCTCGTGGAATGATGGTTCATTTATGAAACAGAATTTTGTCTAAAAACACAAAATATAAAGAAGTGGATTCATTTTTTGTCTTAAATTCTTAAGAGAACAAGTTGCAGGGAATTACTGATTCTTTTTTGTACTTTTGGATGGTCTGTACACTGATTTCAAGTTTGCTGACAAAATTATTTTTTCAATTTTAATAGACCAGGATGGGGGAATCTTTCTTCTTTGTTATCCGTAGATAGATATGAATATCTCATTGGCTGTATTTGTGATCTGAAGTTTCAAACTCTCATTTAGTAATTGTTAATCAGAAGTTTTTACAGCATTAACTCTCTTTGTTTTGGAAGTCACAGCAGTTGCTTCTGGGGCTTCAAGCTTTGCAATATGTCTAAGAGCTCACTTCCCACTGGAGTCGATGGGTACATAAGGTTACCACATACCTGACCGTGGAGAGGAGAGAGAAGAGAAACACGCTAGAGGTCCTATTTGTTAGAAATTATAGGATTATATTTATAGGTATCTGTGTAAAGGCCTGCTGCATAAGAATTCTTCATGCTTTCAAAATCTAACCTACCTCTACCTCCTGGCCATTAACACATAGCTTTTAACTTCTCCTAACCAGAAGTTTTCAATGCTTTCTAAACAAAATTCCTAGATCACGACCACAGTCTAACTCAATTTTCAATCCTCTTTTCTTCTTCATTCCTCAAATCTCTAATTAAACCTCATCAGATTTTCTGAATCCCCTCTGGAGATTCTGCCATCACCCTCTGCAAGCATCCTGTAGGTTGCTCTGTCTGAGACCTCTCCTTGGACTTCTCTGAAGACACACGCTCCTCCTGTTTTCAGGTAAAGTTTGGAAACGCAGATGTAGGTGGCACTCACCAAAAATCTGCTCACAATGGTCTTATGAATATGAATGAAATGAATAATTACTGAAGATGTTGCTTCTTTTCTTTCCGTCCATTTTTTTTTTTCATTTTTTCTGTACCATCTGACCACCATAGAATTTATTTAGAGACACAGTTTAAAGTTACATTCATTATTTTTTTCATTCAGTATTTGTGAACTTCAAATCTGTGGTCATATTTCTAAAATGTGAATTTAATCTTTGCCAAATTATATCCTTACACTAGAAGCTCTTACAATCAGCTTCGTAAATATTATATCTCCAGAGGACCAAGTAGTGTTTGTCCCACAGAAAGCATGTTATAGCTCCAGGCATCTCTCTAGGCTGCTGGCTGGGCCCTCAAGCTCATGTTGGACAAGACGTACATGATTACTGGTCAAGACGTGGGAAATTGCTGTGCCTGGCAGGTAACAGCGTGGGAAGCTGGCAGAAGCTACAGACAGTGTTGAAAAGGAAGGCAGGTGTCATAGTTGGTTACACTATGTGAGTCTGTCTGTGCCAGGAGTCACAGGTATTCAGGGAGGAGTCTTAGGTATCTTCAGGGGACTAAAGCCGTGTAAGGCCAACAGATCCTAAATGTCATTTATCCCACATAAGGCTGAGATTTGACTACAGGCAGCAAAACTAGAAGCACAGGGGAAAACATAACTGGGCAGGTTGTCTGGGAGGAGACTGGCATGAGGAAAGGAAGTACAAGAGCATCAAAAAGAGTCAGAGCACAAGAAAATGGGTAAGTTACCCAAACAACCTACACAGGGCAGTGCTTGCTAGGAAGCCCAGCATGTGGTCACCACATGTGCAGCACAATAAAGCACACCCATAGTTCTGACCTTAACACAAAACACAAATCTTCTTCCTTGACCAGAAGGAAGTCAACAAGGGAGCACCTGGCTTGAAGAAGGATGGAAAATTCTGGTATTGCCACGTTAGAACCCACCCACCCACCCATAGCAAAGTGTGTTGGATATGTTAATCTCACCAGTCTGGACCTGAGCCATTGTCTCCACTATATGTAGAAAATGCATATACGGGTACATATACTGGATTGTCTTTGAAGAGTATGTACACTATCTTTGCTCACATTTTCTATCATTTCTGTGCCAAGACTATGATAACTGGTTTTGGGTAGCCCTTGTTCCAACTGCATTCTATACCCCATGTGAATTATAGTACTTTAGGTGTGAATAACCTGCCTGCAGAGAGAAGTCCTTGCCATATAAAGATCAGGAAGTTAAATAATCCTTAATTTGTATCTTTTCAGTATGTTAATGCTGAGAGTGAATTGCATAAATTCAATGTAAATTCAGGTGAACATGCATAGGCAAATGTTTAGCAATACCCTGTACCTCTAATGTTTATTAAGAAGTCAAGAAAGCTTCATAAAAATAAGCTTTTAATTCTGATGTCCTGGATAAATTTCAGCTCATGTAATTACACTCTGCCGGCTTCATTTTCTCTTGCATTTTTAATTAGATGCAGCATTCTTGTGCTTTTGTCCTGAGCCATTTTACAGTGCGGCTGTGCTCTATTAACCACTGCAGCATGATACACCACAAATGTACTGCAGAGCTGGCTGAAGCAATTTCTTTCTATACAGCTTGTAATGTAAAAGAGTTTTCAGGCATTCCATGAAGAATAGTTCTCTACAAACATATGGACACTTAACATGAAATCAGTGTAGCAAGCAAAGGTTGGCCAGCCCCTCTGGTCCTGAGCCAGATAAGCACTTCAACACATGGAAGATTCTTTTGGCTTCATCTCCCATGTGTAAGTATTTTGCTAGATTTTTGTTCAAAAAGAGGAAATTCTGCCTGATCTCCAATCAGAAATGCTGGAGAGGATTCTGTACAGTCTTTGACACTAATCTTTCATTTGGAACTGATTTCCACAATTTCTCCTCTCTCCATTCAAGACACGATGTTTCCTGCAGTAACCACACAGCTTTTCAGGGAAAGTAGGCAATAAAGCAGATTACTGTATGTTCTCAAGGGGAAAAGGATATTGTTAACTTTCACCTCACAATTGCTTTTATGCTGAAATCAAAATGTACCTCATCACTGAAACAAAGAAAAAAAACCAAACCAACAAAACCATGGTAATCTTCAGTTGTATAAACCTGTTGCTATAAAGGAGATTTGAGAGCTGTGTGGCTGATATGCTCATCCCTTTTTCATAGCTAATCTTATTAAATTAGATACTGAGACTAATTATTGGAATGATACATTATCTTTGCTTTCCTTCTGTAAGTGCCAGTTCTTACAAGTACCATGGATAATGATACCTTACCACAACAATTCTAGCACATATCACTTCTACTATAGTGCTTGGACTTCTGTATTCCTTTTACAATATATTCTAGATTAGAAAGACAGATCCAGATCCCTACTAACTGTGTTTCTTTTCTCTTCTTGAGCTAGTAATCTAACTGACAACTTAAAAGAATTGTGAAAATAAGACTGTTATTTAGGGAGTTGATTAACCAAAAAAATCATACACCCAAGAGGAACTTATTCCTAAGGAGCAGAACCTCTCATTTTTAATGAATGTGAAGATGTTCTGCAAAGGTATGGAAAGAAACAATATGGGTACAAAGCATACAAAAGCTGAGTGCTCCTCTACAAACATATGTTTACCTCCTGCCTTCTCTACAGAGAAAGGTACATCACTTTTAAAACAAACACTTCTAGGGAACCGATATGAAATTAATTTACAAATAGTAAAAATTTTATTCTCTTAATCAGAAAGGAAAATCTCATTTTTATTACAAGCAGCTCACAATTAGATATAAAGACTGAAAAAATACAACTATTCTTTAAACAAAATGCTACAATGTGTTCTGGTGTGACGGTCATTTTAAGGCATTTGACATCAAAGGCTGAAAAACTAGAACTGACTGAAATATTTTTTGAAATAATGTATTTTCAGAGAAATGCAGAGATTGCTAACATGAAAACATTTTACAGGTTTGCATTGACTTTGCTTCACTGTTTGCTAGGCAACTGCTTCATTTAGTAGCTCCAGTACTGATAGCACAGGTTCTGAAAAACAACACTATAATCAACCGACTTCTGCATTGATGTGATGGGGCATAGGAGCCACACAATAGCAGACATGGTGTTAATGGGAGTCAAATGGTTTTCTTAGCCCTCGAGGCTGAGCCTAGGTATGAACAAGCAATCAAATTAGGAATTAAAACATGCAGTTTTCTTTAAAAGACAATGGGACTACTCTTTAGAGAAACTCCGGCTCCTGAGAAAGGGTGTGGGAAAAGAAACTAACTCTGAATCACTGTTTCATAATAAATACATGGCTGCACTAAAACAAAATATTTAGTTGATCTTGGAGGTTTATCTTCTAGTAAAAAATGGGATGACAAATTTCTGGTCTCATAATTTAAAGAAGAGATACTAAGAATGACTCCAAATGGGGGGTAATATCAGTAGAATAGTGTATTTGGAAGTACTAGACGGTGTTAATTTTACTACCCACTGTGCTATCTGTGATGTTGTCATATGTGGGAGGTCCTTCCCTGGATATTGCCGCTGCCTCCTATTCCAGCTCCACCTCTGATGTGGGAGGCTCCTCCCAGGAGGAGGACTCCCTGGGCGGGACCAGGGTATAGAACCCACCCTTTCTCCTGGAAGGAAGGCGTGCCCAGAGTCTAGGACCTACCCACCCGTCTGGAAAGTTCTGTTAAGTTCGATACCCCATTGGTTGTTGGTTGTTTTACCCTCCCTTCAGATGTTTTTATTGGACCCTGGATCCCTACACCCTGCCCTTGTCTGTAACCCCATTGGCTGTGTCACTCAACCCCTCCCAGTCCTTGCCTCCTTTAAAACTCCCTGCACTCCCTCTCATCCTTGGAGTTCTCCCTCCGATCCTCTGCCTGCTGGACATTTTCGCCTTACCCTGCAATAAATGGAGACCAGGGGGGAGACCCCCTCTCGCAGCTCTTTGCCTCCGGTGCCTTTTGTCCACCGCGTCCTGTTTGCCTCGCATCCGGAGCCACCTCGTCTCCACATGAGTGATCCACGCCACGCTGGCAGCAGCAGCAGCACCTGCTGCAGGCTCTCAGGCCCCAGGAGCCGGTGTCCGTGGATGAGGGCAGCCGGAGAAACGCCAGGCAACAGTCATGCATTTCCATGCAATTTTTAAAGGTGAGTTTCTTGGCTGCCTGTAGGAGAAACTTACTTAATTGTGTAACCACATTTTGCTTACACAGTTTTCCTTAATCAACTTCCAATGGTCCTTCGTATTGTTCTAAAAGAATGCTTTTGTGAGGAGAAACAGAGAAAGTTGCTTCTAAAACTGAGAGATGATGCTCATTCCAACAATGAAGAGTCACTACAGGCCCTACAGATGCCTGGAAAATCTTGGGTCAGAAACAGAAACGCATCTCAGTGTACCTGCTGACACCACATGGACCTACGCACAATTCAGAGACCATTCTAACCAACCCAATCACACTGTAAATGGAAACTATGAAACAAGTAGCTCTAGCCTAACCTCCCCTTGGCTGAGACAGATATTAGTGGCTAGTTTGTCATCTTGACAGTGCTGTGCTTGCAGTCTTACAGTGATTTTTAAATTAAAAAATGTTTTATTGTTGTGATTATAAAATACTTCTTGCACAATAAAGAAGAATTATTATAAGTATTGTTGTCTATGCTTATCTCTTACATCACTAAGAGACAGATTTTTGCATTTTAAGAGAGACATTTTCTTTTAAAAAAGCCAAATACTATACACATGCCAAAAGTTTGAGTCCTAGAAATCTCACTCTCTTGAAAGTGCCAAGCAAAAAAATATTTACATTTCCAGCCTAGCAAACAATGTACAATAATTTAAAAAAGAGACAATCCATTCTATTCTACATATTACTAAGCTAAATACTAATATTTTCCATGCACAGCACTCAGTTAAAAAAAGAAGTGTAGTAAAATACAAATATCACAATTCAATCTTTTAACTCTTAATTCAAAGACACAAAGTTCTCCTTGTGTTACCTTAAACTGTTGCTACAAAGATTTCCTATTTCCTTGTTAATAATACTGCAACTCAGTAGTTTTTGTTCTTTTATTAATAGATCTCAGACCAAAAGAAAAAAAAATCAAAAACCCAACAGCAAACCACTAAAAAGGGTGATGGTGAAACCAAAAATTAAAATAACAAGTTTTTTAAATCAGTTTGGCCTTACTTGAAAGCTTGTGTCCAGGTTCTCAAATGGAAAATCACTTCCTGAAGGCAGCTATTAGGTTTATCATTCTTTTACAACTACAAGTTTTGAGTGTGTGAAAAACCCCAAATAAAAACAAAAAACTAACCTGTTCTGTAACTTGGGTATAACAAGCTAATAAAAACATAATGGAAAATTACAGAAGTTTTGGGTTTTTTTGTTTTTGTCATTGTTTTTTGTTTGTTTTGGTTTGTTTGTTTTTTTATGTGGGTTTGGTTTGGTTTGGTTTGGTTGGTTTGGTTTTTTTGAGGGGGTGGTGGTTGAGTGTGGTTTTTTTAATTCACCCTAGAAAAAAGTGTAAGTGACTCAGAAATGAAAGCATATTCCAAGTATTTACATCTTAACTTCAACTATTTTAGCTTCTTTAAGCGAGTTAAAGGTCTGTCTCCGGAGTTTTAACTATATCTTTATGAACTAGAAAACATGTTTTATACACAGGATGGATGTTTTCTAGTTTACCTCCATTTTCAGTACTGCACCTGATTACCATCCCTGCTTCAGAGCATTTATTTGTCTGAAAATCTGGTGGCAGCCAAGCTGTGACCACTGAAGTGCTGAGATGGTGTGGTTCACAGTGAGAAGCAGCTATGCTTTGAGTGTTATCCCAATGGTGAAATATCTTTAATTAAAATGTAAGATTTGGATACTGCTAAGTGATAATTGCTGTGTTTCTAAATAGACAGGAAAGTAATGGACAGTTTAATTTTTTTTTTTTTTTTTTTGCTGTTGTTGACTGAAAAATCCCTGCAGTTTATCCTATTTATTATCCTTCAAATGAACATAACTATACTTTTGATATACATTAAAAATGTGCAGTGCAGAAATACAGTCAAGGAGTGCATTGCAGCACACACTGCATTACAGAACACAAAAACCTGGGGAAGACTTTCCTCTTTTTTTTCTTTTTTTTCTCTCAGTGTTAATACTCTTGAAGAACTTAATTGAGATTTCTCACATCTAAACTTCACAAACATAGGGATTTTTCACAGGGAAGAACAAATGATCAGGTGGCAGCCAAGAGAATGGTAGTCTATACTGTACAAATGAATAATAACATTTGTATTTCATTTGGTGGTAGGATCCCTGGGTAATTTTTAATTTTAAATTCTCAGGTAGCTTAAAATTGTGAAACCTAACAGATGGCAATGTGTAAGACAGATCATGGCTATGTGCAAGTAAAGTCAAATATGGTATAGAAGGATACTATAAAATGCATGCTTAATGTTTGATCAAATAATTGCAAAAATATTAGGTGTTACTTTCTTAAGTCCTAAATACAGTCATCTCAGTATATGTAAGAACAATAAATAAATATCTAGTACTCAGAATAAATCCAGTAGATTTTTTTTTCTAAAGATGAATGAGTGGCTACCCAGCATGTGATTTCTCTCTGCAGTTTATTGCACTAATCAGCTATTTCTCTTGTACTTTGCCAGTCTTATTTTTACACTAGATTTTTCTTCAGCAAAGGCCAGGATTGTGGAAAGAAGTCTTTCTTATGTATTAGAAATGTACAAGGTTTCTGACAAAATGGAATGATGATACTTCCAGTTAAATGGGAAAAAGTACATATAAACACAAGGGGAAATCCCCGTCAAATAAGTTTTACCATAGACCCTGAATGAGACTGGTTTACTTGTGCTTTGTTTCACTGCTCAGAAGAAAGTTCAGGATAGGATTTTTTCCATAAAATCTGAAAATATGGAGCCTAAATAAATGAAATAAATAGAGAGAAGTCAGATAGCAAGAAGTGAAAGGTTGACAATTCTTAAATGCAATGGATTTCTTATTTATATTTTATTCCACTTGACCCTTGGCAGAACCAGTTCTCCCCTTCACACATATTCTTAATGCCTTCCATATTAATTGTACTTATAATGGTACAGCTGGACAGCTTGGTAGAGAAAACTTAATGCACTTGGAAGGCATATAGCAAAAGAACCAACATCCATGAACGTACACTTCATACTCATATATTCTATTACAAATTTAATTCCAGCTGAGAGAGCATGAAGTCCAGCAATTTAGTCGGCTAATGGAAAGAGCCCTATGCTTTCTGACACTGTTTGCAATGTACCATATCATCTACCAGCTACACTCACCAATTATAAATACCCCTAAATTAGATAATGCACATTAGTTCTTTAGCAGGTGTGGTGTAGCACTTACCATTTCTCTCAGTACTGCCTCAGACTAGAACAAGAATACATTCTTCACAGTGCCAGTGTATTCTTTAAAACATTCAAACTTCTCCAGCAAGAATTGGAAAAAGTCTTTTCAATGTATATTATTACTGATTTTTTTTATTACTTGGATATCTTATACCCATATTCTGAAATATTGCTTTGCAGGTCTTATTTTCCTTAGATTAACTGTTCCCTTTCAAAAAATCAATGAGATAATTTTAATACCGATGTTTTGTACATGTTTCTTCACTGTTACTACACCCATGAAACTCCACATGGATTTCCATTGTATGCTATGAAGGTCAGCAAAAGACAAATGGAGACTTACTCCTTAGATGCAAGATTCAAAGTATTGAATCTGTCTCAGTCTGCTGCTGATTTCTGTGAATTACAAAGATAAATTCCTCCACTTACATTGTTTATTTTCATACGTGGTGCAAACTAGAAAACATTCTCGCACACATTCAAAAATCCTTTTGAACAGTTACCAAGTAAGTAGAAATGTCGTTCATTATTGATGATCAAAATGACAAACAAGATCACTTTCTCCCTTTCCAGTGGGACACAGTTACACATCACTAAGAGAAATACTATTGTATATGAAAAAATATTTCTTAAGAGAATATAGCTGCTTTTTCCTGACTCTTTTCATTCAAAATAAAATGTACAGCTTCTAAAAGATGGACTTGCGAAGTGGTTTAAGTAGACTTTGGAAAGGTTTAAATATATCCTAACCAAAACCAATTAAATTATTCTTATTATTCTTCTGCAAAATGAATCGGCTAAATTAGATTTCCAGGAAGTTTTAATTCTTTTTAACATGTGTTTATACAAAGTATTAAGAAGGTAAGTTGGCAGAGAAATATACAAATACCCAAACTAGAAACTTCCCAAAATTTTTCAGTCTTATCTGACCTTGGTATTCCTCATCCTGCTGATCAGAAGGATTAGTCAAACATCATTTTGACAAAGAAACTGTCAAATTGTTTCTATAGCAAAGAATAATACCTACAATTGATTGCATTGTCACTATAAACCACTGCCATCCTGAGGATTCCTCATATCCAGAGGCATATTTCAAGTGTTTATTTTGCAATAAAAGACCCTTTAAAGCACTGTATCATCTATGAGTAATGATGCTTCTTAGAGTCTACGAAGAAGAGTAATCTCTTCAATGTTTGATTCTGTGAAATCATACAAAAGAAAAAAGGGAGGGAAATGGTTGAATACACAAATTCATATGGAATCTTTTGTTTCACAAATATATTTAGCATCTTCTCGATCACAGATACAATTGAAATTGTAGCCTTTTCTTTAATCTTGCATAACTCCTATTGTAATAATTTGGAGGCTACGATTGTTAGCCCCCCAAACCTACATATATCGTTCTGAGATCACTGAGAGGACTGCAGAAGTTTACATAGCAGCAAAACAATATAGTCAAAAGAGGTAGTGATACAGTGACACAGAGTGGGTGAGGGACAATGGGATGGAGAAGAAATCTGAGCATCCACAATGGATGTTTTTGCAGGTGGTATGGCTGTTCTTTAGTCTATTCATTAGTAGGACACTTAAACACACAAATGAGGTTCATATAAGATGCAGATTTTGAACAAAAATTATAGAATTCCTACATAACATCTATATTTCTGATTTTTTCGCTCTTGAAAGGGCTTATTAAGGTCCATTTGAACTGGGATGTGGGCCTACGTAATTTCAAGCATGTTGGCACTAGAGAAGCAGAATAGTTGCTGTACAGGTTGCAATGCAATTGCAATACATCTCAACTATCAAAAGGCAAAAAAGTTTTCATTCCTTTAACAAATACCAATTGTATTTGACTTGCTATACCAAATTTCCATCAGCTATACCCACATAATACTATAGTGACTGGTGTTTGTTGGAACCAGCGGGGTCACACAAAAAACTCCAGTGAACAATACCAAACAGAACAAGTTCATAAAAATCATAATCTCAATTCATGAATTGAGAAAGATATATTCACTGAGTATAAAAGATGACTGACGTTCATTCAGTGGGTCCCTTGGAACCTTAATGTCCCTATGATTGAAAAGTACAACCTTGACTGAAGGAAATGTATGTTTTAGCTCTTGAAACTTTAAAAGCTATCAGCAGGAGCAAGCTGGAAAGCTTTTATAAAACCCTATTTATTCATCGAGAATAGATTGTTTGTTATCTTAATGGTATCTATGAAACACTGTGAATCACTATCTATCCCTATTAAATCTACTTTCATATTTCTTCTCTCTCCTGCTCTCTCAACTCCATTTGGAGAAGTTGATGAGGCTGAATAAAGACTGTAATAACAGGATTTAATGGGTATAGTATCTGTAGGTAGACAAGGTCATGAGTGTTGGGTAAGTAGCAGCAAAGGCAAAGGAAAGAATCATGGTCTTAAACAAATCAAAACCTTTCACAAAGCTATGGTTAGTTAATATCCTCAGAAAGTGATTCACTTCCTTCTGGGGTGTAATTCTTAGTTCATAAAGAAAAATATTCGATTGTTAGTTCTGTAATCTTTTCCTTTAATTGTTCATTGTTTGTATCGCTTAGATGTCAATTCTTTATAAAGGCACAGATTAACAAGACCAGCTCTGCAACTAATTTTCTATGGCTACAGAGGAATTTATGATTCTAAATCCTTTGGCAAATCTGTAATTTTATAGAATCATCGAATAGTTTGGCTTGGAAGGGACCTTTAAAGGTCATCCAGTCCTACACTCCTGCAGTGAGCAGGGATATCTTCAACTAGATCAGGTTGCTCAGAGCCCCATCCAACCTGGCCTTGAATGTTTTCAGGCATGGGGCGTCTACCACCTCTCCAGTGGGCACCCCACTCCAGTGTTCCACTATCCTCATTGCAAAAAACTTTTCCTTATATGTAGTCTAAATCAACCGTCTTTTAGCTTAAAACCATTACCCCTCATCCTATACAACAGGCCCTGCTAAAAAGTTTAAACTGTGGCTAAACAAACTTCCCACAGGAGAATGCAGTGGTGTGTCAAAGTTATTTCATGGGTGGTGTCAGCTGTAAGCAGTGTTGTCAACTTGGCATGTGACATTTAGTTTGTTTTAATACTACATGGGTTTGAGTTTTTTATATTTTAGGCGATTCAGTAATCATCACTTTTCCTGAGAAATAAATTTCTAGTAAATGTTTGTACTTTTTAATTTCTTATCCTGTCATATGGAAATATCAATACAACTTAGAATCCATCGAGTCCAAGAATGAAGCTCATATATTTGGTCAAGTTATTTTGTTGACAGTGGTACTGAAACAATAGTAATAAATTGCCCAAATAAAAATATATCCATTTTAATATATAGCCATTTTTGTTTTCCTGCTCTTCCTTTTCTTCCTCCCCTAGCTCAAAAACATTAATCTTCATTTCTTCCTGTAAAGCCTTGAACCAATGCTGTTCTTGAGCCGGACTGTTCTTCTCTGCTACATTACTTCATCCACTTCTATCTCCCTTCCACCCCTCACTGATTGTTGCATTCTCCCTTCCCTCTCCTGGCTCTTCCCCAAACCTTTTCCATCCCCTCACGATTTCCCCTCCTCGTTCAGCTGAGGTTGTTGTGCTCCTAACTTCTGACACATTCAAGTTTTTGGTGTAAGTTTCGTTTCCGCGTACCTCAACACTGTAATAAAAAAGGCATGTATTTGGTCAATATACACTTAACTCAAAAGTTTGTAATGTTTGGCATTAGCTGTGCAAGTAAGAGTTCAGTGAAACCCCACTAAATACATTGGGCTATTAGCCCATCTTAGTAGTAACAGTCACCAACACAAGGACTAAAGTGAACCAATATTCATTAGATTAAAATCAAAAATAAGAATTACAGCCAAATAATGGATAGATTTAAGGGAGAAGAGATTAAGTGAAGGGAAAAGAATTATGTTTGATGTAAGCATCAATAAGAAGGGATCAAACAAAACATTTGAATCATAACCTCCTAATAAAACATTCACTTCATTTTGAGTGTGTACTTTGCAAACATATAATATCCTACTTGGCATTGCTTTTTGGTTGATTAATTCTCTCCAGGTATAAGTCAGGCACTTTAGCTTGCACGCTTCAATACCCATATTCATCAGTCAAGGCATTACCTCTTTTTTTTCGGAACATTTTCAGCTACCAAGAGCTGGACTGAATATATGGGTATACAACAGAGGGTATTGGGTATCCTCCCAACCTGTTTATTACAGTAACTAGAGATAATACAGTAGCAGTGCATAATAATAATGGACCAGATCCTTTGCTGGCCTAGTGATTTCATGAGCGAGGTTGATTGCTGGCCGATGCTCTGGTTCTATATTTAATTAGTGACTCACTCACCCCTAGTGAAGACATCAACTTGCTGCAGGAACAGATAAAAAGAGGAGCAGTATTTCCAATGTATTAAGGAACAAGCAAGACTACCTCCATTCTTTCCCTGTGTGTTTGAATTTTCTGGCAGGACAGTTAGCCAAAAAAATGGTGTGTCCTCATGACACCTGGGTGAAATAAATAGGAAATCTGAATCATCAGTTAAAAAGTTCTTTTATTTAGTTGGGGGGTTTGATTGTTTACTTTTTAGTTTTGCTTTTTTTTCTTTCCAGATACATGATTTTATTCCTCTGCCAAGACACTACTATATCCTGGTCAATTCAGAAAAAAAGGAAATATTTCATATTCTTGCATGGACACTGCAGAAGGGATTTTTTTTCCCTTTGTGCCTTTTTTCCCCTGAGTGCAACACTACAGCCTGCTAACTTCCCAACTGCTACAAGTGTTTCATCCAATAAACTTCCTAAGGTCCTTAAATTTTTGAGATAGGTTTCTGAGCACTCTGAATGCTGAGGTTAAACTAACTCCCACTTGCACTATTCATGACTATTTCATTATAAATCAGAAAATTTCACAATAAACTTCAATCAGCCACAGCACTCCAAATGTTTCTGTGGTTCAGAATGAAAAGCAGAGGCACACCCTGTGTATTTTGATCTCATGTATTTCACCATGAACGATTTAAAAAATTAAATGCTGTCACTTTTGAAATAAAGATGGATAGTCTTCTTTTCATAATATTGACAGTGATTTCTTATCTCTACCCATTATTACTGTCAATATATTGAACAGTTAATCAGATTATTTCCTTCATCAGCATGAATATTTAAATTCTGAGTAGAGCAGATTTTTTTTCAGGACTGAAATATATTAAATATTTGAGACAGAAAAAGCAACTCAAAAATGACATAGGATCCATTATTTTAGGTTTTTATGCATAAGACCAATCTTAGGTGTACTTCTCATTGTGAAAACACAAATGTAATTTCGTTTCATTTAAAAAGATATTTTTATGTATTATTTTCTGTAAGAACAGGGGAGCCTTGCTCATAAAAAATGATAATACCTTAAAAAATAGGTTCTAATATAGAATACATCAAGATCAAAGGAAGAAACCCTGCTAGTTTTCCAAGATACCTTTCAAAGGAGTCAAGTAGCCTGCTTGGCAATGATGAACCAGCCATAGAACTCATCAGAAGACTGAAGTTATTAAGAAAACTGAGATGCCACCAAATTGACAGCAAGAGAATCCAAAAGGGAAAGGACTGTACTTTTTAAACACTAGGTAGTTTTTATTTTTAATAATTTGTGAAAAGTTAGCCATGGAAGTCACAAATTGTACATTAGGAACTTTGAAAGTGTTCTGTTTTTTTTTAAATCGTTATTCAGCAGTGTACAATGTCTTGAGACAAAGAAAAGAAAGTAGATATACTTAAGCAGCTTCTACGAACACTAAGTGAGTGTCGAAAAATGGGAAGGTGATAATTTTGAATATGTTGGGAAAATGAAGGAGTTTGTAGTCACATAAATAGCTCTATGCTTTATATAAGTAAACTTTACCTGTATATACCTAATAAAATACATTTTTTGATAAAGACTTCTAAACCTTTACACAATACTGTTGTCTATCAGAAATATCAAAACGGATTGTCATGAGTGCCCCTCCAATGGTCCCTGTTAAATAAATCTATCACTACACCTCTAAACTGAAGCCTATACAACACTGTACTATCATTCTATGTGACAAACAGTATATGCTACTTTAATTACACAAAAACTGCACTGTAGCAGCAAGCCTATTTTGCACAGTTTTGTCTTTGAGTTCCTGTTTTCTTCAGCTCATGAGTCTTTCAATCCTTAAGGCTTTTTATAAAAAATAAAGATCAACAAATTTGGTGCACATGATGATATGTAATATTCATATAGATGAGATATCTAATATACAGCAGTTTAATAACTGCAGTGAATGTAGATCTATGCTGCCATAAAAAAGAAGGCAGGAACTACTGGGGAAATTACAAGGTAATCCACCCTAGCCAGTGTCCAGAGTTAGACATACCCGTCTCTTTCTTCTTTCCTTGTAAAATAGAGTGCCTGTCTTTAGGTTATGCAGTCAGAAAAATACAAGTCAGGATAAAAGATGCCATTTATAGCCCTGCTTGACAACTGATGGGTTCTCTTGGTGTTTAATTTAATCCCTTCTGCCTCTGAATAGATTAATATGGGGATCCTGGCAAAACAGAGCTTGTCAAAGTAGAACTTTCCACATCTTCAGGGAACTAGCATTGAACTAGTACCTCTTATTTAAAGCATCTTCAAAACCACACACAGCTATCTGTTTTCCCTGATTTGAATACTGTCAGCCTCTACTATATGTCACCATTTGACTGACATCTAGTAGTGCTTTCAGTTGCTTTATTCAAAGATTAATTTGGGGGTTTTTTTTGAAATCACTATTGAAAACATCCTTGCTGGACAACAACTGAGTCATGCCTGAGCTACTCATTGGCTCACTTTGATGCAGAAACCAGTGAGATGGAAGGGGTCGATGTGTGCTGGGCTCTCACTGGGACTCTGAGGCAGGATATTTATCAGATTTCTGCATCTAAACGCATAGATTACATAGATTTCCTAGTCTGGTTAGGGCCAGTGGACTTCACGTCAGGAATTTCAAGAAAAAATTTATTTTGTTTGTTATCCATTTCCAAAACCATATTTAAGAAGATTTATTTCAATAATATATGATTGCTACTAATTTTACTTTCTTATATCTTTCCTATCCTATCTTATCCTTGTACAACTTTTTTAAAACTCTGAAAAGTTTAATTATAAAAGTAAAACATTCTAACAATTTAATTAAAGACAGACTTTTTGAAGCCTGGAAAAAGTTTTCAAAACATACAACTGTTCTTTTTTTTTCTATCATACAAATTTCATCAGAAAAAAATGCATACCATACAGAGAACATGCTTTCCTCACACAACAGAACATACCTGCTACAGAATTTTTTTCTACATTCTTATCAAGTCATGTGTTATTTCTGACATTTCAAAACTATAAAACTAACAGAAACAGTAGCTACTAACAAAGATCATTCCGCGGTCCTTCCTCAGATTTATTTTATTATCCTCAGTGGTTCAGTACAGTAAGGCTTCTTTATTATATTGCTCAAAAAAAGCAAAAGAATAATTTTGCAGCTTCTGAGAGGCTACTTTCTTTTGCCTTACACTGTTCCCCTCTTCACCACAGAGATTTTTCTCAAGGGAACAACCATATCTAGTGGGTAGAAATTCTTCCCTGTGAGGGTGGTGAGGCCCTGGCACAGGTTGCCCAGAGAAGCTGTGGATGTCCCATCCCTGGAAGTGTTCAAGGCCAGGTTGGCTGAGTCCCTGCCCTCGTCAGAGGGGTTGGAATGAGAAGATCTTTAAGATCCCTTACAATCCAAGCCTGTCTATGATTCTATGATCACCTTTCTCTTCTGTGGGACTCAGTTGTATGTTCCAAGATTAAACAGCTCTAAAGTCCTAGGAGAGTAGTTCCAGGCTCTTGAGGGGTTTAGATACTGTGTCAATGAAATATTCTCTTCAATGAAGGGCAACAGAAAGGTGTAAAAAGGACTCCTCCCGTATGAGAATTTCAAAAGCTGTCTTCTCTTAGGAACAAAGCTTAGCCCTCCCATGAAGATGTATATAGAATAAAATGTTTTAAAACAATATCATCCATTACAAACATTGCACTTATATTAATTTGTCAGATAATAATATGGATGGAAGAGATTCAGTAAACTTCATCCCTTAAAAATATTTCCTTGCACAGGAACTTCCTTATAATTACAATTACGTTTTTGAATAAGAGCTTCAAGATTTGGCTGCTGCATAGTTGTTTCTATTAAGGAACCATATTTTAAAGCTGTTTTTCAATCAATCCTTCATTTAGTGCTTCAATTTCATGCCTAAATTACAAGCAAATGAGTAATCCCAGGGAAGCTAAAAGCATTCTAAAGATGTTTCAGATTAAGTTTCAGATTAAGTATCTGTATAAACAACTTACTCACTGAGACCCCAAAGGTGAAATATAGAGTTACTTCAGAGGTTTTCAGATACCTATATGTGATTCAGAGAAATCATAAAGGCCTGCCAGTGTCCCGCCTGACAAGCATCTTCCCAAGGCAGTGATAGATACAGTGAATTCCTTTCCAACTACATTTATTGAAGATTTGGCCATTAGCATTTACACAGCTGATTTATAAAAGATCATGATTTAACCCATTGTTAAATGTGAGACAACAGCAGCAGTGCTAATGTATTACAACATTTCTGTGCTTTTACATCAACTGTGGTGGTTTTGTTATTCTTTGCACCCCATCCGGGGCCCAAGGGCATTGTTCAGAATTTATTCACACCATCCAATAAGCAATTGCTCTGGAATTGACTGCTCAGGAGACTTGTCTGCCCACAGGAAATCCCAGGCACCTCCCAAGGCAGGAGAGTAATGACAGTGAAAATGAAATAGTTCAGCAATGATACAGAACAGGAGGGCAGAGTCAATGGTGAGAACATGAGTGTTCATCCTGAATTCAAAACGAAGTCAGATGAAATTTTAGTTTCGGAAACCCTAAGCTTCATACTGGTCATTTTCTTTAGTTCTGGCTTGAGCAGATAAATTTAGAGTAAATTGACAAAATAAATTTAGGTCAACTTTTTGATTTATATGAATAAGGACTGTGAATTCCCACAGAAGATGGATATCAGTGATGTTTCAGTTTGTTGATTTTTTTTTTTTTTAAATCTAGACCAATGTAACAGCCCTCACAATGATCTGATTCCAACTCAAATCAGAAGAACGAGAACGAAATGGCTAAACAAATTCTCAATGTCTATTTGCCATGGTGTATATAACCAACATGCATATATATTATACTTAAGCTACATCTGTCAATTTATGTAGCCTTTATATACAGAAAAACCCCAGTTCATTAGTGATTGCATTTCAACTGACTACTTAAGAGAAACTATAATATTAGATTTACAATAAAATATGAGTGAAAAATTAGAAAATATTAAGAAACTGTCTTCTCTGAGAAGACATATTGAAAATGCAGTTGTATATATTTTGCACCACAAAATTCATATGAAGTTCAATACCTTACTGAAAGATAAAGAAATTATAATGATTCTTTCATTGCTATCCATTCCATTTATTTAAGACTAGTGCTCCTTTAAATATATAAACTGTACAGTGAAGGTCATTGTTGTCCCAGAGGGACAGAGTGAGATCAATACAATCCTAAAAGGTTTCTTAAGTTGAGACATATGGTGTCATACTTGCTCTAGTTTTTTTAGAGGGTTGAAGGATCCTCTGTAGGAGATTGAATCTATTCCAGTCCTTTCCTAATCCATTTTGCTTCTCTGTTTCTTTGTTGTTAAAATGTTGATTAACTTCTTCACACGTCTCTAAATATCTATTACTTAATTTACACTGAATACTACTTTATGCATGCTATGATGTGTAAACTGGGATAGACAATTCACCTTTCTGCAGGTTGATTCACTCTACATGCTTCTCTAGTAAAATCAAAGTATTAGCATAATGTTATTTATCTCAGTGGTAAGGGGTTTTCTCTACTTTAAAGAATTTTATTTATCTTGCCTTTGTTCCTAAGATATCTCTAATAACACCACAACATCCTTTAACATTAGGAAGTGTAAACATTAAACAAAGTAGTTTAGGTAGTAACAAAATATAGGTGTGTAGACAGTGTGCATAACACCGCATTAAGACCAACTGGTGTTTTCAAAGCAGTAGATTATTAGAAATGCATGTATAAATGTAATTCTGTCAGAAGGAAAAAAAATCAGCATATTCAAAGCAAATTTTCACCTTTGTAGAAAAATAACTTCTAAAGATAAAAGTTGTAACCGTATCCATCTTATCCCGAAAGTGACTTCTCGTATATGTAAATATTAACCCTTCTTTTAATAGAATTTATAAGTATATTTACACCAAAGCTCTGTTCACATAAATATTTCAAAATGAAAGAAAAGCATATGCCTCATGTCTGGAAATGTATTTGTTCTCTCATAATTTCTATTCATAAGTAAAGAACCCCACAGGAGCAGTGTCTCTAGAAAACAGGAGTATGGCCTAAGGACATACAGTTAATACAAACTGAAGAGTGACTGTGCAATCTTGGACTCAAAGAATGGTTTGGGTTGGAAGGGACCTTTAAGTTCATCCTGTTCCAACCCCCGTGCCATGGGCAGGGACACCTTCCACTAACCAGGTTGCTCAGAGGTCCATCCAACCTGGCCTTGAACACTACAACTTCCTTGGATATCCTGTTCTGGGGATAAATAAAAAGTTCCTCCAATGAAAGAATCCCAAGATCTGATTACATAAACAGAAAAATCATGAGGAAAAAGGAAAAAAATTCCAGCTTCTGTTCAAATAAACTGCAAAGGTGATTGCAAATTCCTGTAAGTAAGGCAGTAGGAAAGGAGCTGATGGGACTGAACAAGTCCTCTCAACGACAATTGAATGCAGGTATCTTGACTGATTGCTTGTTTTAAATATGAGTGAATAATACCAGAGGTTTTTGCCTGTCATCAGATGCTTTAACATCAGTTTTCTTCATCTCCAATGCTGCTTTATTGCTAACTAATTTTTAAAACCAGCAAATTTCTCTAACACATCAAAGTGTTTTCTCTTCTCTTTCTCCTTTGCCCCAGGAGGCCTTGCACACTGAATGATTTATGCCAAGACAGTGAAGTGTGTTTTTATTCTAACTGCCAGATTTACAAGTTCTGTGTACTTATTCATGAATACTTTCATCTGTCCATGCTAAATGGGATTATTTCATACTTCAAAGCTTGTAGAGCTTTCTTTGAAAAAAAAAGAAAACCAAATTCTTATATTCTTGCACATATATATATGGGAAATCTTGATGTTAAATTCCACACAAATGTATGGCCAAGCATGACCTTATTTTAAAATGTGAATTTGAGTTATACATAATTTTTGATGCAAATAAAGTCTAGTGCATGATTCTTTTTTTTCTTTTGTTGTTTTTGGTGCTGTCCTAAGCTCATCTATGATATTAACTGACTTTTTAATAATCTACTAAGCTGATAAGCCTTAAATATATTCTATTATTATTCTATATTCTAAATATTATAAAAGCATTAAAATGTTGACTTAAAGGCATGAACTACCAGCTAAGAAACTGTCTTTTAGGTGCAAACATCTGATCCTTTTTGCCTGACAATTCTGTTTCAATACATCCGAGAAAATCAGTTTTGGTCAGACAAATCCTGGAGACATGCAGAAGACCAAAGATATGTGTTTCAAAGACATGTTCCAAATCAATTTTTTATCTAAAAAGCAAATAAAGTCAAATATTCTATCTGTCTGTGCCTGCAGATTTTATGAAAGAACTAAAGAGGCCAAAACTTAAGGATAAAGAGGTTTAGAAAGTGAGGTAAATCTATGTAAGCTTCATGGTAACTGGTTCCTCCTACTAATTCACTAAAATGTGTATTTATACAGAGGATAAACTGCATGCTAAAAACTTTAAAATGTTTCTTTAAAAAGAAAAAGCACTTTACAAAAGCATTTAAAATCTCAGAAAATCAGTTCAACTTTTTCACTGCAGTTGTGACTACCATGAACAGTGTGTGGGGTTGACTGAAGTTCTGCTGTTATTGAATAATGTTCTGATGTAATTAAATAACTTGTACTGGTGGCAGACCTAAAGAAGGGATTGTATCCCTTTGGATTTACATCAGCAAGATGGATCTGAGAGACTTCATTATTATTAATATACTGTGTGGTCACAGAGCTGGAAAAAACAATCATCCACAGTCTCTCATGCTGTAAGTTGCACTGGATGCCCCTGAGTCATAGCAAATTTATGAAGAGTGGAAGTGTTTGGCTGCTTATCAGACATAGTGGAATATTTAGTTATATGAAGAGCTGGGCTAGATCAGTGGACACTAAGGCAAAAAAGCATTGGAAGACAGCGTTCATTTGACAGTTCCTCTGGTTGATACATTTTCTCAGCCCCCTTAAGATTGTTTCCAGTCTCTCCAGAGACTTGCTAATTTGAACAAAGGAGAATGATTTCTAATCAAGTATTTTTATACAGAATATATTTCTTACTGAGAAATAATGCCCAGGAAGATATTTCCCTGAGGTCCTTAGGACTCTTTTGAAATAAGTGCTGTTTTGGTTACCCTAATCCAAACTCTGTGGGGTTCACCTACCAAACCAGAACCTGCAGTCCCTGAGCTGGTCCAAGCTTTTGGGATATGCCCACCACACCTGCCTATGGCAGAGCCAGGCTTTCCTCTGCTAGCTGCTGAACACCAGGCACTGGGGCACTGTACGTTAAAGAACCTCCAATGACAATCAGCAGCCACATTACAGCAACTTATTCCTCACTACTTGGTTAAAAACCAAGCTTACAACCAGAATTAAGGTTGTTCTTTTCCACAGAGGTATTTGTGTATTTTCCTAGTGCTATCATCATGTATAGAATATCACCTCATGTTGTCATGTAAATTTGTTTTAATTCAGTCATTTCCTTAAATGATGTTGGCTGAGTGTTTCAGTGGGATTTCTCAATGCACCAGTGCCTGTGGGACTATTTGTTTACAGCATGCCAACAGCATCTTACATAATATAAGTGGCACCTTCCTTTCACTTCACAATCTAGTGAAATACTGCTTAACATTTTTTATGCATGGTATCTTGCAAAGACCAGAAGGGAACACAGCACATGTGTGTGGAGCCAAAAATTTATTGTTAATCAAATTCATGTTTTAAGAGTTTAAAAGTGTATATTATGTTATATAGAAAATTTCAACAGCAATACCTTTTTCTTTTTTGGTTTAAGGCCCAACCTAGCATCTACTAAATTTCTTTGGTATTGTGCTCACGCTTCCAATGTCCCCTACATCCTATACCTGACAATTTTTGCTATTTCTTACACCAGCATTCTCCCTTACCCCTTGGAACCCAGCTCAGGGCAAGGGCATCCCAGCTACTCCCTGGGACCTGCATGGGTAGGGAAGCCAACAGCCTATCACCTTTCTGCTGGTAATGCCAAATGACTTCAACACCACTGTAACTAGTAAATTAGTTAATGTTTATTTAATTTTAAGACACTTCTGGTTCCTGTTCACAGTCTTAGTGTCAAAAAGAAAGCAAAACCAAACACAAAACCTAAATCTTGTCCTATGAATAAAAATAACAACTATGTATTTTTTCATAATGTAATGACTCCTGAATATCAACTAGGACAATTAGTACTCTGCTGTCTCTTAAAAATCAGTTAGAATATATTAAAACTGTGTTTGCAATACCAGCCATTTGAGTTGTATTTTAAAGAATTTATGATGGGTTTAGGCCTGTAGAAGAGATTGGTAGGATACTGGAGTAGAATCTGGTCGTAAAGTGTGTTCTACTAATGATAATTTAAAGTGAAAAACAATGAAGTTATATATCCCTTTGAAATTCTTCTCTCTTACAGTATAAAGTAATTTAAAGCCACAGTGAAATACACATCATGCACTATGTTTTCGAGGTTTGTTAGAATGGAATCAGCCTGGCACTGATAATTACAGACAAAGCTGATGCCTTTATGAGTCTAACAAGGGAATTGTTGAATATTTGCTTAAGTGCCAATTAATTACCATTGATGTTAGATTTTATACTCGGATGGCCTATTTAAAGAAACATTAATTATAACCTAGTAACCTATTTATTGTATTGTCACACAAGCCTAAAAGCTAAAGATCTCCTATGGAAACAAAATTAATACACTGCTAGAGTCACAACACATGTCCAAAGGGTCAACCATTAAAATTTCTTCCGGGACGCTCAAGACAGAATAAACATTTCCAAATAGGAAAGCAAACAGTTCACAGGTACCAGCAAAAGGATAGAGGATTCAATTGCATTAACAAATATAAGTTGAGGAAGCTTCTTGTACAAGGTAGCCTCTTTCTTTACCTTCCAACCACTATAAAGGAAGAAAAACATACTGAATACTAAGAGCTCAACATGTGGAAGACAAGCTTCTTGAGTGATGGATTGTTTAGATCCATACTCACAGCCTTCACTCACACTGCTGATACTTTCTTAGTTTGCATATTTTTAATATCAGAATCATAAAATCATGTTTTATTCTGTGATTTTACTAGATAACCATGACGAGCTTTTCAATGCAACTTGGCTAATACTTGAAAAGATCAAAACCAAATTAATATTAAGTGTTTTGCTGTCTTTACCATGGGTGTTACAACTCCCATAAATGCTAATGGTGCTTACCACAGGTTGAAAGATCAATTGTCCAGAAAGAAACTTTGAAAAATTAAGTGAGATTGGTAGTTTGACAATCACATGAAGCATATATTTACACATGGGCATAACGAAAGGGGAAAAAATAAAATTCTGAATTAATTCAACATACCTATTTGGTATGTGTTATCTACGAGTTTTATTTAATACTGAAATTGTATTTATGCTCATCTCACGTCTATTATGGAAAAAGTTATATTATTGCCACAGAGTAGGTATTTTATCTTTGATATTAATGGGAAGGAGATCAGACAAATGTTGAATAATATGGAATTGCAGGTCTTAAGTCTTCTGATCATGTGTGCAAAAATATGAAAATGTATTGGTGTTGGTACTGGGTTGCTGGATGCTGTTAAAGCCTGAAGTTTAACACATACGTCCCCCAAATTTTCAGATTTTCAGCCGAAAGAAAACTTTAATATTTGCACTCAGTATTTGAAAGCCTAAATATTAAAAAGAAAAGCTCTTCAGAATGATTAAAAAGAAACATATTTTCTTTCATCTTAAATATAAAAGCATTTGTTTTGATGGCCACAAGAATAAAGGAAGTGAAATGCCTTTAAAGAATGCCTTTTTTAATATGATTATCATATTCAAGATGCCAAAAAAAATGACCATAGCCTTTCTTACTGAAGGAAGTTAATGTTTATCACTACTTTTGATGGCATCAGATTTCCTGTCAATTATAATTTTTGACTGCTCGAAAGGAATCAGGCTTAGAAATGGCAGTGCAATTAATTTAACATCCCTCTTAAAAATCCATTCAAGGCTATATTTGTACTAAACTACTAAATAATTATTTATGAAGCTGTCTCTGTTCAGTTGAATATAATGAATATATTTTCCATCAAAAAAATGAATAACTGAGCATTCTTGATCAAATGGGAAAAACCTGAGGGATCAAATGGAACTCACCCTCTCTCTGCAGTTTCATACTGAGTCTGGTGAAATTCAAGGGCAAACACACTTGTAGCACAGAGAGATGCAGCACAATAGTTGCACAGTGTATTCACTGCACTCCTATCCCCTGGGAATTCTTCCTTGGAAATGGTAAAATTGTTTATAATACTGGACCATACAGGGCCAGAACAAATTAACAATTTACCACCCAGCTCCTATTCCCTAGTCTCCAAATTTACTTCAGGAACAGTGAATGAATTGGATTTCTTTCTGTTACAGACTATAAGAACATATTGTTGTTCTCTAATACCTTACAGATTCTCTATTTATTCCAGAGACTGATGGTATCCCTCGGAAGAAAATAAATCAGTAATTTATCAAACAAATATCAAGCAGAAAGTGCTCTCAGAAATGTTTCCTTTTTTTTTTCCTTACCAGCACATCAGCAAGTTTCTAGAGCAGACCCAGAAGTTCCTCCATGAGATCTAAAAACATAGAACTGAAATAGATTTTCTGTCATCCCACCTACACAAATCACACCCTCTACCCCCTTATTACAAAAATTACCATCCTTTACATAAGTGGGTCAAGCCTAACTTTAAAAGTGTTCTGTTACAGGAAATTCTCATAAATTCTCACTACTTTGGTGGTTACAAAGGTGTCCTCAGCTGTACTCATTTCCACCTCAATTTAATTAATTTAATTTTCCTCTCTTTTCTTGTGTTAATAATGTCTTTTAATAAAGCTTCTGTTCCCTCATCTCACCTTCCCCTTACTCAATATATAACACACATAGAACATCTTTCCCTCTTTTTGCTACAAGGTACATTTTCCAACCATAACAAGGATCTCTTCTGCTTATTTCTTTTGCTGTGCCTGTTCCAGTCTAAAATAGCCTTTTTAGGGAAAGAACTAGCTTTTCAGAATTGCAAAAATGCTTTTGACAGGGTCTTGTAAAGTGGTCAATTTGTTTTAATTTCTTCCACTATTTAAAAGCTCAAAAATCTCTCCTGAAGTTTTGTGGATTATTATGGTCAGACTAAAATGTCTTTAATTCTTTCCGACCAGTCATTATGGCCCTGTGCAGATTTGTTTTAAAATATAAGATTTACTGTATCATTGCTTTAATAATTCAGTAGCAAGTTTTGTTCAAACCTTAGAGCTTCAAAGTGAAAACCTCAAACCTCAGTGTCTACCTCGGTTGAAATATAAAATTACAGAGTCATTTAGGTTGGATAAGACCTCCAAGATCATCAAGTCCATCCTTGTCAACCAGAGCATGGCACTGAGTGCCACCTCCAATTATTCCTTGACCACTTCAGGGATGGTGACTCCATGATCTCCCTGGGCAGCCCCTTCCTATGCTTGACAGCTCTTTTAGTGAGAAAAACCTTCCTGATGTCCAACCTGAACTTCAATAAGGTCTCCCCTGAGCCTCCTTTTCTCCAGCCTAAACATCCCCATCTACTCATACAACACTCCCATGACTCTTCACCAGCTTCATTGCCTAGTGAATTAGTTTCTACCTCCACAGGGTGGGAGGGATTTTTTTGTCTTTCCTATTACTTTCCTAGTATTCAGAATCCATGCATTTGCATCTCAGCATCCCTGGGTGCCTTGTAGTGATTTCTGACCGTACTAGCTTCAAAACCTTCCAAAGTTCCCAAAGTGACGATTCCATGAGAAATGTATCCTCAAAAATCAAAACAGCAGCAAATACTCCATTTACTGTTTTTCAAACTGATTTGGAAAGCAGGTTCTAAACATGTGCAAAGCACCACTTGGGTATAGAATCACAGAATGGCCTGAGTTGGAAGGGACCTAGAAGAACATTTAGTCCCAACCCACCTGCCATAAGGACACCTCCCACTAGACCAGGTTGCTCAGAGCCCCAGCTGACCTGGCCCTGAGCACTTCCAGGGATGTGGCAGCCACAGCTTCTCTGGGCAACCTGTGCCAAGGCCTCACCACCCTCACAGGGAAGAACCTTCTTTCCTAATATACAATCTAAGCCTACTCTCTGTCAGTTTGAAGCCATCCTCCCTTGTCCTGTCACTCCATGCCCTTGTAATTAATCTCTCTCCATCCAACTGTCTCGTAGGCTCCTTTCAGGTATGCAACATAAATTCAACAGGATAAAATCTGCCATTAGTTACTAGTTTAATCTCCACACAGTCATGTGCATATGGATAAGATCAGCCACTCATTGGCTTGAAAATGGTATCTAAGCTGATGACAGCATTAAGATTACATGTTCATTAGTTAGTAAGCACTTTACTGTCATACAAATTATTTTAAGCAGCTTGAAATGTATCTACTCAAAGTTAGAAACATTTCCTCCTCTTTACTGAATGCAGACATGTAAAAAAGCATTATTCACCAATATAATTGCCTACGATTTGGAAAAAACATAATACTGTACGTGGAAAGTAATACTATAATAACAAAGTAAATCAACTTCCCAAAAAAATTGGAAAGTAAAATCTGAATAAGAGAAAACAGCAATCAGGAAACCTAAAAGCAGACAGAGACAATATGAAATGCATGTAGCTACAGTTTCAGAAGTTCACCATTCACCAAGCATTTCCTGATAAGAGGAAGGTGCCTCTTATTCCAGTGGAGCTGAGTATCCAGAAATGTCACACTGGAGAAAGATCTGAAGAATAAACACAATGTGTCAGCTGTCTTTGAGTCTCGATTTTCTACACTGCAATTTCATTTTAAGCAATTCTCAGCCATAATAGTACATCAAGGTAGTTTTTGTCAACATGAGTCACTTCCATTGCATTTTTATCATTACTGGGGTTATAGTATTATTAATTCAACTTAAAAATTTACCTAGTTATTGACCAAAAACAGTTCTATGAAATAATTCAAACATTTTCCCTGAGGGAAAATACCATGTTCCTTCTTTTGAACTTTTCTAAGTGAAAGTTAATATAAAATAATATTTATGAAATAACAGAAACAAGTTAAATGCTAAAGCAGTCTCATAACTCTGAATCCCAGTTATGCCTCTGCCCTAACAGTGTCTCAAATGAAAAGTTCAGGTTATAGATATGTGACCCTCTGCAAAATCAATGATGTACAGTGAAATATGGAGCTAAAACAAGTAAACGTATGTTTTAAAATGTCACTCTGATTCTACTGGTCTTTTCATAGCCTGCAATGATTCATCTTAAAAGAAAAAAATTACATATCATGTTTCTGAGTTTGAAAACAGGTCTGAACTTCATCAAAGGAGACAAATACAGTGGGAAAACACATAATTTAATGACTATTTTATATGGGACATCTCTGAATTCCAGGAAAAATGGAAAAATGCACATTTCTTGTGCCAGTTTAAAAAAAAATGCATTGTTTTTACATCTGCACCATAACAAAAATATTGTCATTTAAAAAATATTATTGAGAGGAAAAGAAAAGGAAATAACATGAAAAAAGAAGGGAAGGGAAGGGAAGGGAAGGGAAGGGAAGGGAAGGGAAGGGAAGGGAAGGGAGAAGG
>VZTI01003083.1:0-38372 GCA_013397865.1 Struthidea cinerea | reverse complement strand
ATTTGTCCCGGTTTGGACAAATTTGGAGGAAAATATATCTTCTGAGAGAAAAACAAGTTACAACCCCCCCTCCCCCCCCCCAGGTTTGGGAAAAAAAATTCCTCGGAGGAAAGTGAAAAGATATTTATTTAACAAGCAAAGTGCATGTAGGCACAGAAAAAAGAATGAATAATATTAAATGATGAAACCTCTTGCCACAGAGAAGACCTGGGAAGATTTTCAAACTCTTTTGTGGGTGTGGCTCTCTCCTATCTGGAACTGGGGTTTGGTGTGGGCCCCTCTAGGCCACAGTGTAGGGCCTACCGGTGATGTTCTGGTGTTGCTGAACAGTCCAGAAGAGAATAAGAAGCCACCAAAGTCCCAGGAAACTCCTTGTTCCAGCTACAAACAAGAAGCTAGCTAGAAAGCAAGAGCATGTAACTATCTTCCCTGCTGCAGAAGCCAAGAGCTGAGAAGCGAGCAAGCAAGTTACCTGTGTTTTTGAAGACAGCACCAAAGGAATTCCACTGCCTTCCTTCTCCCCCCCTCTCTTGGGTCTGCCTTAAAGACACAGAGAGGCACAGGATTCATGTCTGGGCATAGAGCAGGCGATAGGGGATACAGCATCATAAAGTCACCCCAAGACACTGAATATGATTCTAACTCATAGTAGAGGTGCAGCTGCTCACTTGCATCTATAAGGAAGAACAGGATGCTGGTTGCACAAAATACCCAAGACACAAACAATACACAAAGGTTTCTGCCAGAGAAACGCATTTCTTAGCCAGAGGTTCAAACTCTATACCTGCTGTCATACTGCAATTTCTGCATAATCTGCTTCTGTTGAGGTTTCACAGATTACCAGGGTATGTAGATAATGAGACAGCTTTAGGGGATGATTCCTTAGACTGTGGGGGTCTTTAGTTTCAGCTTGTATCTCTTACTCATCAAAGCTCTCTGCACTCTTTCACTCTAGTCTTCTGTGAATTTTTTTGACAGCTGTCTTTGCAGAGTTTTTAGGAATGCAAAGGGAATTGTTCTATACAGATTTCTAAAAACAGATGTGTTGAACCAGAAAATCTTGCCCCAGTTCCACATACATTAAATTAATTAGTTGGCTAACAGAGTTTTCTAGACTTACCTCTTTCCCTCAAATTTCCCTTAAGATTCTTTTGCTTCATCAAGGTCTTCAATTTTAATTCTGTCTGCACAGGTGACATTAACAAGACCAGAAGTCATGGCAGCCAAACTCATTATCACAGATGATTCATTGTTTTCTTTCTTTACATTCTCCTTTTTTTACAGCTTCATAAATAGCTCATTGTCTTTTATGTGAGTCTGTATTTAAATGCTCACTTCAGTAATGCCTGTTTCAATAAGATGATGACTTTTCAGTGAGAGCTCTGAATGCAGAGGACAACAACACAGCAAAAAAAACATTTCTAATAACTCCAGGGATTCAATATTCTTGATTTCCTGGGTGTAAAAAGTAATCATAAAACACCTGTTGCCAGATACCAAAATGAATAACTACAATATTCCTTGTACTGGTATTTTATTACTAGATTCTTTATTGGGATAGCCCTTCAACATCTTTCTATCAGCACCAGCACAGACTTGATTAAGTTCAAGGCTGCCTGTCATGGAGCAGTTGATGGTTGAGAGTACAGCTGGGCAATTGTATCTTTCTAACATTTTAATAACCAGGCTTGCCATTAGATTACATTTGGCCTTTAGCAACATTCAGTGAGAAATGTCTTTGGGGTATCCGTTGTACAGACTTATTGGAAAAAAGTTGCCTTTTTATGCTTACCAGGTTGTGTAGGCAAGAATACTGCACTGCTTTTGAATGACGATTAAGATGTGACAGGACATTCTGCGGAAAATAAATCAACTAAATAAAAGCAAACCTGTGAGAGTGAAATGTTCCTGAAGAAGTAACACATGACTGTGTCACATAGTCTCCTTTTTATTTTTACTAATTATGCCTATACCTGTCAGAACAAGAAGCAGGGGCAGCCAAATAGGACAGGTTTAAATGATGAAAGATCTACACAGAAACTGAAGGAAGCAAGTATCCTCGTTTTCTTAGCTTTTATTGGAAAACTGTTTCAAGATGGAATCACAGTTACTCAGAAAATGAGCCACATGATGAAATCTTTCATTCTGCATTGAAATTCATGTAACAGAACAGTATTTCTGCACAGAAAACTAGCAAATTACGCTCTGTTTGATTGCCTCTTTTTTTCCACATTTTGTGAAAAAAAAAAAACAAAAAACAGTTGAAGAGAGAATGAAGTCCAATCATATCTTCAGTTCTTTGTGAGGATTGATATAACATTATTTAAGATATTTCTTAAGAGTTAAACAATATGCAGAGAACTAAAAATTCTAAAACTCTCATAATAGGGCTGAGGAGTAGAGAACCAGAGAGCTGCAGTGGGAGGAAATGACTGGAAACTTATTGAAGTTTATAACAAATTAAACTTTTTCATGGCAATGAATAGTTCTTCAATTTGTCTTCATCCAGCTCTTGTAAAAGGACATTCTTTAAAAAACCCTAACAACTTTTAGCCTGTAGCCTCACAAGGTGTTGTTGAACAGAACAGTTGGAAATTATCTTTGACAGAGCACTTATTTGTGTAACTCAGATTTATTCCCTTGACTTTATTATACTCATGATCATCCTCATTTTGTTAGGCACTGAAAGAATACCAGAAAGAAACCTACAAAATGGAGAAAGAACTTCTTCAGAAGTGTAAGATTTTTAATTGGAAGATAAAGTGTATTGGCTGGATCTACCACCCAGTGAAAGACACAAAGAGATAGTAAAGAATAATCTTTCATCACACCCATGGATACAACTTTTTCCCCCTCTGATCTGCTCAGGCATTGGCTACTGATGCAGATCATGACATGAGGTTTGACACAGCACTCCTCGGAGAATTTGTCAAGAAGCTTCTGCAATGTGAGCTGTCTATTTGTCAGCCTTTCCCCCTCCTCTCCTCATCAAGTGTTCATTTTTCAGAGTAGTGATGACAGATGTAAAGAGGGAGAATATATGGGGAATGTCATGTTGCTGTCACTAACACTGGGCATCATGTCATGCCTGAGAGAATTGTGCTATGAGCAAAATGTGCACCAAGTTTTTTGCATGGTTGTAAGCTTGTTTTTTTAATAAAAATCATCAATCCTGTTAAAAAAAAATATTATGTGAAATAGGACGGTATACAGAACTTCCTGACTTATATCAGTATTCCAGATATGGGTCAGACGAGGAGCATTAACTGAAATGAAATACAAAATTATGATATACTCTATCTCATAATGCATGAAACACTAGGGTAGAAAATGAATTTATTGACTAGGAGCTATAGAACAAGCACAGTGTTGCAGTGCCAGGTTTGGTTTAGCAAGATGCAGCTTTTCCTGAGAGCTCAGCGGAGCTGTTTAGGGCAGAGCGACCATTTCGCCCTCCCGTAGTCCTTTACGGATGGCCCCACACTCTTGCTCCAGCCAGCTATCAGCTCTACAACACAGTGACGCCAAAGGAGGCAGAGAAGGGACCCTCATGGCGGCTTCCGAGGACCTTTAATGGTTACATCTTGTTCTGGCGATCCCCAGAGGCAGAGAGACCTCCTGATCCGGGCGCAGGGGATTTTGTCAGATCGCAGGGGTGGTACATGGGCAGAATTAGGGTACAGGAACCAATAGGGAGAACCCTAGGGAGTGGCAAGGGCTAGGGGCAGGGGAAAGTGGTGGGGGGAACAATGTGAAAGGCATTTAATAAGTGAATCAGTGGGATATACAATACCACAGCACAGGAAAATATTTTTCATGGCATGTACACCTTAATTGTCTAATTCATTGTTCCAGATTCTTGCAGCGCAAAAGCACCAGACTAAATTCATTGAAGAAAAAAAAAATATGCATCAAAAGCTCACTCCTACCCAGGTTTAGGATAGCCAGATGATTGCTGAAGAGAAAAAAAATTAAGGAGGAGAGTGTCTGAGGGATGGGCTTTCATTATGGGTTTAGAATATTGTCTCCAACTGTCTACAGAGCAAGCGCTAAGAAGACAAACACACAGTGTTCAAGTGTATAGTGATTAAATTGGTGTCACACATATGTTTGTTGTCAATACTATTCCTGGTATATCAAATTACATATTAAAGCCACACAAATGCATTTCCAATTATTATAGTTTGGGTATTTTTTATTCATTAAAGGGATTAATAATTATCATCTTGATTCCAGCAAAAGAAAACAAGAAATTTAAGTTTGGTTTGGCTGTCATTATGTGTTGCTGTTGTAGTATATAACAGTGTAAAACAAAGTTTAAAGCTAAAATACTTTTTTGAATTATTCTACAGATATCAGTGACAACAGAAATAATGACAAAAATAATGAATATTAAAATCGGAGAAGTTATTTTGCTTTCTCCATTGTCTTGCTGCCCTTAGAAGCAGACTTTGCCAGGTGTGGATGGAGGCTAACTTCTACTGATTGCCTGGGCATCCAAGGGCTATGGATGCTCCAGAATATTCTTTTCTTTCATAGCAGTTGTACGTTGAGGATTTCACCAAATGCAGATTTCCCTTTTGGACAGCTGCACAAATTTTGGAAATACTAATTTGGCTGTATCCAGTATAGATACTTGTTAAAGCACGGAGCTCTTTAAGTTACCTAGATCATGGTTTTTCAATTTGTGGCTGTGGTTTAAAAGGATGAAACCATCCTGTTCTTTTCTTTGTTAAAGTATAGTAGATTTTAATGATCTAATTTGTGGGGTTGTTAAAAGAAAGCAACAAAACATTCTGACTGTTTCCTAGTTGCAACTTGAGGTTACATTATAGAGAAAGCTATAGGGAAAACTACCAAGAACAGCATAATTCCCCTACAGGAACATCAGTCATGTTTTTAGCTCCTGCCATGGAGGTTGTCAAAAAATCATAGCAAGATGAAATCTGATGTGCTACCCTGAAATTCCTGGGTGATTCCTTTTAGCTTGTTCATTGCTTTATTTCTGAACAGTAAAAGAAGGCTGCACAAATGTTATTTATTTAATGTACTTTTTTTTTCTTTTTTCATTTGATCAGAATAGCCCCTGCTAACCTAAAACTGAATGCAATGATTATCAGTGGGCTGCTAAATAGTAACTAAAATATGTTGCTGTTGTTTACCTCACTCTCCAACATTTCTTCTACCTGTACAGTAGTTTTAGGTTAAAACCTTCCTCATGTTTCTATAGAATATACAACAAGGACCAATCTTAGAAATTTATTCCTGGCATTTAGGAAGAGCTTGCATAAAAGGTACCCAGCAAAAGGAAGGTATTTTCACTTTTACCCATGTTCTAAAGTAAGGACACTGTAACATCAGTCCCTATACAATTTTTTAAAATTAAATTATTAAAAGAAACACATTTTTATTTGCAAAGAGAATCCTTATCCTGATGGTACTTCAGGTTTTAAATTTCATTTTCAACACAGGTGAAAGAGACAGAAAGCAGAATAATGAAACAACACTAATTCTCAATGCTACATGGGTAGATCACTAGCTATCTGCACACATAATCTGTTTTTAATTCAGCCCTGTAACACCCAGTCATGTTAGTCTTTGTAAGAAAGCCAGTCAAGCCAGCCATTGAAGAGAAAAAATGTATACTTATTTATAAGACTAAGACCTGCAACTGTTTACTAAAAACAAACACTACACAATCATATCTCAGGTGTTAGTCAGTAGCTCTGTCATCTATGCAAGAATTCTTCACATTTATTGTATTCCCTTTTTCTGCACATTTAAATGCTGTTGCATTGTATTACTATAAATTAGGGGGATGGTTAAAAACACACTTTGCTTTTTCCTATTCCTCTACCTGACTGACCACAAACAATAAGAATATTACTTTTTCTGTGTGTCTGAAATTATTGCCAGAAGTCACACTGAAAGCAAGTGCCAGTATTGTTCTGGTACTTTCAATACTGCCTGATATAGAAACCTTGATGGAATTGACTTTTCCATATAGTTACATTTGTTATATGTTCCATTTATATATTTGAATAGATGCTCTTTTTTTTGTTTATAGTTCTTTAGTCAAATTTGCCATGGAAACAAGCCATTCACAAAGGGTACAAAGTAGACTACCTTCTTTCCCAGGAATCATTTATGTAGTCCATTTCCTAAGGCAGATTCCTGAGGCAATAAAGACAATCATGATTTACTTTCAACACAGATACTGTATATTTGACACATACAATATTCTAGATACTACCAAGCCATTTATCAATGACATAATACTTTGGATTACTTGCTCTGGATTGTTTTTGTTCAGTAAAATTCTGTTTAATAATTATAAATAGCTAATCTAAAAGTAAACAAATAACTGGAATGGGTGTGCTGACATGCATTCTTCATACAGCATCGGCAGTAAATCTACAACAACTGTGTTGTCATTTAATTGCTTTTATGCTTAGAAAATACTAATGTGTGAAAATTTCATATTTGAAATATGCAGTCCTAAGAATAAGCTCTATGTCAGAAGTTCCTTCATTTATAATTTTCAGCTAATAGCTAGTTAGAAAAAAGTTCCTATTTATTTCTACATGGTTACAGTTCATGACTTCTGAAAACAAATCACTAAATTCAAGGCTTAAAATAGATGTGTTTTCCCCTAAAGGACACCAAGAATTTTTAATATTTCTGGGTTTGATATTTTCTGTTGAAAATATAAATAAAACACCGACTCAGAACTCAGCTCTGAGAGAAAAGTGGCAGCAGCAGATCTACAAAAATGCATGAATATGCAGTGCATTTGTCACTATATATTTGCATACAGAATTGTCCTTATCTATTTATCTTTATATCATTTGAATTAGGCTGATCTCGTGATAATTAAGCCTGAGAACTGGACTTTTACTCTTTGCCAATGTAGGTAAAAAGACTAAAGACTGGTGCATTAGGGTACACTGAATTTAGCCCCTTTAATTTACATCTCTCCCCTCCTTCATATTAAGAAAAAGGTCAGATAAGTTTCTTGGGTAATGTTTTGCCACTGATTCTGTTTGCTGGTTGTGTGGCTTTAAGGACATTTTTCATTTTATGAAGGCTCCAACACACACAAATACACCATATTTGAAGAATCCCTGTAGGGAAAAAAACCCTGGAGCTCCCTATCATGCCAGAAAGGCCAATAGAAGTATGGCATTTGAAAAACTCTTTGTTAGGTGCCTTCCATTTACTCTGTTTGGTCTGGACTCCTTCATACCTTTAAAACTGAATCAACAGCAACTTCTCTGGCATGGATGGCTTTCCTGCTGTTTTGTTCTCCTAGCACAACTCCAGGAGACAACTGCCCTGGTGCCCGTCTCCTGGGAAGATCAAAGTTTGTATGCTTTCTTTGAGACAACCTTGTCCCTCTTACCCTCAGAGAATGTATTTTTAATGGTTTAATGACACTGTTCTATAAAATACCTTCTACTCCTAATACTAAATCTCCAAATCTTACTGTAACTTTTATGGAGATTTTAAATTGAAACAAAGTATTGAAATCTGTATGTCTGCAGGCTTTTAACTGTGCAAGTACTGATATGTCCTGCGGTACACAGAGCTTTGTTTTCATTTTACAAGCCAACCACATATGAGCCATTGACTAAATGTTGGGAGTTTTTATTTACATTCCATATGTAATAGAACTTTTGTTGATCATATAGCTGTATTATTGCTAAACACATTATTTCTTACAACACATAGTTCAAGTATATTTAGAGGAAAAGGGAGAGGTATATACATTGAATGATGGCATGGCAAAAGTTTGATTTTTTTAGACTGTACCTTTTGAGTCCAAATATGATGAAGATAACAAGGAAAAGATTAATGAGGAAATTGTGCCAGCAGTCTGGGGGAGGGATTGATGAGAATCTGGACTGTTCTCTCATGGAAAATTTACATGAATAAAGCCTTTTTAATTCTACAACTATTTGAGTCTAGTGAGTGATAGGAAAAATGCCTAGGAACAGTCAAGAAAAAATGTAAACACTTAGATTGAGTTCACTGCTATGTCTTCAGTTAAGAAGGGAGATAACTAATACCTAAGGAAATTCCTTGCATGCCACTATGCAGGACTAGAAAAACTGAGGAATTGTTATTTAGAATTCTTTCCTAACACATTTTGTACAATGTTTTGAACCATGCTGTCCTATGTGCTTCATTTATTTGCGGTGTAGAAAAGCTCATATAAATTAGAATCTGAATACTGAGTCTAGATCCAACTACAGACTATGGTCCCTAATTATTGGACAGAAGCAAAAGTCCTTACTTACGGGGAAAATATTGCATTTATGCCTATGATTCCACTTCAAAATGAGATGGACACAGCTGTGCAGCTGGAGCAGAAGTGAAACTAGAGAGCTGTTCTGGAGGGTATTCTTGGATACACATTCTGCATGTTACTTCTCTTTTGCTCACATGGAGAATGATTATGTGCCAATTTGGCACATGCTTCTTCCTCTTCTCTTTTAGCTTGAGTGTTTTGGCCATTCCGGTGGATAGACATAGCCAGGATTATCCACTCTCCACCTCTGCTGGCAACATTGCTTCCTTCAAATGGAATATTTATGTCTATTGCTTTTTATCGTCATTTTGAATAATATAGCAGTACACCTTTATACCTACACACATGAAAAAATATCAGAAAGCACTTCTTTTTTCATTTTTTTTTAAACTGAAGAAACCAAAATTTCCTAGCAGGAGTGCCAATTCTAGCTTTCTTATCTTCTCCTGAGTAAAACAAAATCAAAATAAAAAGGAAAGAAGGATTATCATATAGTGTATCACAGGCAAATTCTGTGTGATTATAAGATAGAATGCCATGGCATTAGGATTGACATAGCCTGCTAATGACACATTTTCTGATAGTTATGGTTTCCAAATATATTTTTAACTTTTTAAGTGGTGGTAGAGACATTTATTAAGCTTTTTCAATTACTATAATTTAGCACAATAAGGAAGGGAATTAAAAACACAGATGCCCCATCCCTGGAAGTGTTCAAGACCAGGCTGGATGGAGCTTTGAGCAATCTGGTCTAGTGGAAGGTATCCCTGCCCATGGCAGGGCGGTTGGAAATGGCTGATCTTTAAGGTCCCTTCCAATCAGGCCATTCTGATTCTGTAGCCTATTGGGTACTAAAGAATGACAATTATCTGTTGCCCAAGATTTTGTAATTCTTATAGATAAATTGCATCATGATCTGTACTAATAACAGACATGTAGAAGCGACATACCAATGACCAAGTCACATATTTGACACAATGTTCTTTGTGGTTATTTGAGAGGTTTATTGCCATGGCACATCAGTTATTTTTTAAAACTAATTGAATAATTTCTCTTGATGTTAAACATTCTAGAGCCCCAAGTTCTAGACTTCACTGTGCATTTATTTAAACTGTAGGACAAAGGAAATTCACCATTAACTACAAGCTAAAGTTAAGAGTTCATGAGTTAGACAAGCCCCAGTTTCAACTTACAACCATGGACAGCAGTAAGTTACTGACTGCAGGATCCTGGAGGTCATTGGTCTAGGACCTGGACAAAACCAGACCAGAATTAGCATGACTTTTTATGAGTTATTTCCTTGGGATTTGTTTTACATCACTTCCCATTTTTTTCCTGCATGATTTAAATCAGAAATTTAATCATAGTTTATATTTTGATGTTTGGCTTCTCCAATATGTAAAATATATACATTTATTATATTCTTCCTTGTACCTTTTATTGATATTGCAAGAAAGATTTGAAATATGTATGTTGAATAGCAGGAATTCATGCAGCCTGAGGAAAAAGAGGTCAATGAAATTATCCTACAGACCTGCCTACAAAACCCTACCATAATGAAGTGTTTGTCCCTATAGATAAAAAATACATGCCATTTGACTGAAAAGCCTGGTCCAGAAAGAATGAAAGAGAGGATACACCTAGAACTTTATCCAGTACTTTATACACTAAAACTCTCCAAGGGATAGATTTATGACTTGAAAATAGAGTAACTAATGGCTTTCCAAATATTTTCGTTCATATACCCAGTAGAATGTGATAAATTGGTTACATTTCTATGGTATAGACCTCCATATTAAAATGTATGCTGTATATTATTACTGCACCCTGGAAAAACAAAACAGAGTTACAAGAAAGCAAAAAGTAGAAATTTTTCTTATGAGTAGCAAGGAACAATATTTTCAGAATGAAGATCCTGTCAAATATCATGCTTGTTCCATGCAGCCTTTGAAGAATCTGGCCCACTAAGTTTTAAAAAATGTGGCTCAGTATGGATTTGGTTACCGAATTACTTGGGTTTAGAAATGGTCTGTCACTTCAAAACATTTTTTGTCTGAAGAAAAGAAATACTCTGCACAATAGCTCTTTCTTGGTAACTTTAAGGGACACAGCTCTGTATCACTTGAATTTGGAACATCATCTTTGGAAGAATAACTTCACATACATAAAGATTAGAAAAGTTTTATAATAAAAAACCAAAAGCTAAAAGAAACCCATGGCAAAATGGCAGTGGCAAGAGACAGTAGTCAGACATTATGACTTGATAAGTTCATATTGGCCATCAGAAAAGATTTTTAACAGTGGAACTGATTATGCAGGGGTGAGGAGCCTCCATCCATGGCATCCATGGACACTGTCAAGGTTCAATAGACAAAGCTACAGCTGACCTGATCTAGGTTTGGATAGATCACCTCCACAGCACTCAGTCAACTTTTCTATAACTCTACTGCTACTACATTTATGATTATTTTAGGTGTTTCCTTCATACCTGTGTACTGCTTACTGTATTTACTTTCCTTTTAGAGTCAATGGGAATAAATGGCTCTCCAAAATAAGGTCACAGAATACTCTGAGTTGGCTGGGAACCACAAGGCTCATCAAGTCCAACCCTAAAGTGAATGTCTCATTTGTGGATTGAACCCACAACCTTGGCATTATCAACACTACATTCTAACCAGCTGAGCTAGTCTCAGATCTGCCTAATTTCTTTCAGCTATTCAATTTAAGAAGGGTTGAACTGTACACTAGACTATACTGACCGCAAGTAGATTGAGAACTTAGGATCTGATGGCATGTATATGAAACTTATTCAGTGATTGCTTCAGGTAAATTCCATAAGCAGCTTGAAAGGGAATGGAGCTTTAACACTTAGCAGCTGATCCTGATGGGTTTCACTCTAATTCTGCTTTAATGTTAACAGTAACAGCAACACAATATAGAAATAATATGGCTCAAGAGAATGAAAATTTTCTCGCTTTTGCTGTTGTCCAGCAGTTGTGTTTCCTACAAACTTTTGAGAAATTCCAGCCTGAGAGATGAAATAAGAAGTACCCCTTTAGCCCATTGGCTTTGTCTTTAGTATCCTAAACTACATACATACCTCAATGTGGGTTTCATCTCTATTTCTGCATACCCAAATTGCCAAAACTAACCTGCTACATTTGAAAAGTAAGAAATCAAAAAAACTTACTCGATCCTCAGCAAAGATAGAACAACATTAATGACTGTTATTTTTTAGCAAGTTGTTGCAGTGATCAGTAGCTCCCACCATGGTGTCCTGGACCCGGTCGGCCAAAAGGTCCAGTGGTTTGTCCCTGCCAGGGCCCAGGAACCACAAAATGGCCGCCCACCCTAACATGGCTGCCCTGAGGCAGCTTGGCGGGAAAAATCGTTGGCCTTGGCAGGAAAGACGTGACACCTGGCACCAAGGAGATGGCCGCCGCTCCCCCACCTCCCAGTTATGTAATCTCCTTTGATTGGTGCACGTTCACTCTCCCCGCCTACCCCTTCTCCGACTCACTACCATGTAATGCTCCCTGCCTCTGCTCCTCCCCTTAACTGCTCTGTTACTGGATTAAAAGGTGCGCTCCGCCCTGGCTGACGGGGTATAAAACCTCTCATCAGAGGCTGGTCTGGGCTCTTCTCGGCCCCTCCTCGGTGCCAATAAACCTGTTCTTGTTCCCTCAAGAAGAGTCCCTTGCTTTCTTCTATCTCCTCTGTGCCTTAGCCATCGGTGGTCGAGGCGAGCCTCGCCTGTCCTCCTGGGAACGGTCGGCCTCCGTCCTCCTCCGCAGCCGTGGGCTGGGATTGCCTGGTGCTCAGGTCCAGCCGAGCTAGCCCTTTGGCGAGCACTGCGGCAGCAAGTAGAAGTATTAAAGGGACTTGACAAAGAACTTTAAAATAATAAATCCCTCCAACCTTTAACTGAAAAATGTTTACCTGTTTTAATATCTTACTGACACTCATATAATTTAGCTTTGCTCCAAGGTACTTATTCTAGACCAGGTTGAATTGAATTGCCTTGGTTTATTGTTTGATTTTCAAAAGTCTGCTGCTTATGTGGAAGCTTTAAAGGCATGTTGATGACAATGTGCTGCAAGTTAGGCATTTGAATGAGCTAACAGCTCACACTTCAGAGGCAGGTTTTCTAGAATATGCATACACTGCTATGGAACCAAAAGAAACAATTATGGATACAGCTGGTCACCAGAAAGCATGGTAGGTCACTTATGCCTGCAAATGAAGGGCACTCAAATGAAAAAATATGACTGAAAAATTAAGAAAAATTAAAGGTATTTGGATACTGAGCCTTCTAGAAGAATAAATGGCATCTTACCATAGGAACTTAGTTAAAGACAATGAATCTGAAGCTGATGGAACTCTGCTGCTGAAGGGGACAGATTCTGAACTGATATAGCTTAGTTGTGCCTGTCAACATTTAGTTGTTTATTTTTACTACTGCTAATAGCAAGGACTGATGAATTCTTCATGCCCATGTCTTCAGACCATGACAATCATCTGCAAATACCATCACAATTAATTGAGATACATTATACTGTTTTTAATTGTATATTGTTTTCCAGTGAGCTTGCTATCCTAAACTTTAATGATCAGGTTGTGCTGGATTATTTAATCAACAGTAAATTTAGGTACCATGGCGTGTTCAGAATACTACTAATCTTTACATTATTTTTCTTGGAATGCCATACTTGTGAAAGGCACTGCTTCAGTTTCTATGTGTTCACCTTCCCTTGTCCTCCTGTGTATAAATAAGAGCTAAATAATTACAGAAACGAGTTAATTTATTTGTGAAAGATAACATCTCTGTTGTCTTCTCATTGGGATTTGAGGCAGAGTTAATGAGACATGCGCTTCAGCCTTGTTTTTCTCCACTGTATCTAAATGGTAGCTCTTATAGATCTGTTTTCTTCCTTACGTTTTTAGCAGTCGCTCACCTTTGACATATCTTTTAAATTACACCACTTGTCTTTGGAATCCTCCATGTTGCTGTTCATTTGGAAGCTTCATTAATTTTTAAAGTCCTATTTTAACGAGATTCTTGTTTTTAAAAGAATTAGCTGCATGAGTAATTGATCCAACTAACATTCATTCCTGCACTCCCTGACATGCTTCTGTTACTGACAGGCTACACTGTATAGCTGTATTTTTTTATTTTTTGCTTCATGTTTTCTACACATACTTAAAACTATATCTCCTCTAGTCTTTGTAGTGCTCATTCTGATGTAAGAGAATTTGATACAATTTCTTATTTGAAATGATCAGGTAAGAGATTGAAAACTAGTATCTCACACAGAGAAGACGAATTCCTTGGATAATGAACTAGTCTGGATTGAAATGTATTTACTGTCTTTCTTCACTAGTCTCCATTTTGTGCCAGAAATGTATTAACCAAGAATGAGAAACAAAATCTCTAGGAACTGTAAGGGAAGATTGGACTGCATCCTGAAAAAAATCTCTCAATATATGAGTACATTTTATAGCTGCGGTAGGTGTTCACAAGATGTCTTTCATAACTACTAAAACAAACACTTTTTAAGATTTCTTTGTATTTGCTAATGTTGATTTTAACCACTCTTTGAAAGCTGTGTTCCTTAGGGAAAAAAAGAATGACCTTTCTAAATAACAATACAGTTCCCAATTATCCAAGATTTAGGTACAACTAATTAGGATAATAGGAGTGTTATGAGGTGGGAAAAGAATCCTACAAAACTGTGAAGATTCACTTAGCAAACAGTGCTGCTGGCTAAAAATTAACATTAAAAAATCTATTTTGCTTTTTTTCTTATGTTTCAGCTTTGTGCCTCTTCGCAATTCCTGATTCCTGATGGTACCAGCAACAAAAGGACTGAAGGCAGAACTGAAGCTCAGTTTGTTTTTACAACTCTGCTAATTCTCACAAGGAAATCTAATCCCTATTCCGTTACAAAGCTGAACTCAAGTGTAAGTACCTGCATAGATCTTTGAGTCACTTTACTCATGCCAGCAGCATTTAAATGTATAGAGATGACTGTCATGAATGTGGCCCACATATAAATGATTCAAAAGGCTTATCAAGAGAGTTAGATTTTAGGTACACCTTTAAGCATTTTTCCTCTGAGCTCTTACAGTTTAGTAGTCTCTATTTTGAAGAAATCTGTTAATTCTCCGGCCTCACAAGACTTTGGTGGAAAACCTGTGCTCTAAACAGAATATGTTGCCAGTTAGTAACTGTAGAAGAACATTGCAACATGTACACAAGAGGAAAAAAAGTCCTTTTTCTTTTCCCCTTATTTTATATGGAGCCTGTATGACTAATGTTACTCAGACTACCCACGGTTACCCAAAACAGGGATCAAGAAATAAACAATAAGATGTTTTTCCACTGACAGAATCAATTTCCCATTTACTTTCTGGAAAACTAATTTTCTTCTACAAATTGCCTTTCAACAACTACCTTGGCCCACTAGGATTTCTTCTGAGGCCTGTTATTACATGGTTTTAACTCTGTTCCCTGTGTTCTCTTTTTGGGATTTCTGGCAGGCATCACAAGCTAACAGCCAAATGGATCAGAATTTCATAAATATGGAAAGCAAATACTTTGTGAAAGCACAGATATGTAGCTTTAGCATACTGAGATATTTTTTAATCTCTTTTTGCTAGACATTACTCCACTGATCTTTTGGGGAATCTGGAAGCTTATTTGGGAATGCTCACTTGTGTTGTAGTTAGAAGAGCTTTCAGGAGGCTGAAGTACCAAGATCTGTTTCACTGCACAAATAAATACTTCAAAGGTGAGGGCCATCAGGAGACAATTATTCTGATACAGAACTAAGGATTGACAAGACAATTATGAATGCCTACCCTCCTTTTCTGCAGTCTACAGGACGTCGGTTTTCATCCATGCCTTAAGAAGTTTATGTTAGGTTGTGCTAAGTTGTAGGAGTGTTTTATGTCTTCATCTCAGGATATCAAACATATACAGACTTTTCCAGTGGTTGATATCTTCAAGGCTTTGGATTTTTTTTTTTTTTTTGGTTGGTTGGTTTGGTTTGGTTTGATTTTCTTCCTGTATTTAAATGCATCTCACTTTAACTTCTGAAAAATGACTCAGTGTTTTTCTCTGGAAGATATTTTGGTACTCAGACCAAGTCACTTCTCAGCAAACACTCTTGTGAAGTAAGCTGATTGGTCTTGTCCAGTTAATTCCACTTTTCCATTGTATAAACAAGTGTATGTAAAAAATTTTATGGCAACATCACAGTAAGAACTTATATATATATGAAAGTCACTGTTTTCAGAAATAACTTCCAGGAATATTGATTTCTATAATGTGCTCTTGTTTTATAAGGATAGTCCTCATATCTTGCATACAGGTGTATTAATTTTCATTTGATGTAAAATCCTACATCATCTGACAATATTTTCACATTGAAAATTGTTTCATGCAAGCTGTCACATTAATATCTGATTTAATAAACATGGCTTCTAATGATACATTTTTCTTTACACATCATTTCAGGACTATTTATCAATCAGGGAATGAGATTCTTTGATTCTTTCCAACTAGGCAAATATATACTCATTCCTTACTTCATTACTAATCCCTAAAATGTAAGGAATGACTAGAACAGCTTGCTGCTTCAACAGCCCATTAGAAGTCATCACTATGAAGTATTCTAGGTGCCTGATTTTCAAAAACAGCTCCTAGTGTAGTGAGCCATTCTTTTATAAGAGTTTTTAGGTTCCTAATGGTGAAAACATGAATTTACTTGTTTTTTCAAACTTCTTCGACACCTTTGATTCCTCTGGTTTTAATTTTTTTACCAACCTAGATTTAAGTAAGATAAACTTGCTTAAATGCTGTGTATTCACATGGTTTGAAAAGGATCTATTTATCTCCGCTTGGATTGAGTCCATCATTCTGATTTCTACTTTTCTAATAACTCAGTGGATAGCATGCCGTTGGAAAGACCCCTCAGAAGGAAATGTCATTTTCCTATCATTCTAGTTTTGGATGTGGCTTCATATATATGACTTCATATGAAAAATAACAAAAGTATTTTGAAAATTTACCAATATATTTTGAAAATTTACAAATATCAACCACTGGAAAAATGGCACTATAACATCTAAAATTAACTGTATTTTCTGTAAAGTGTGTTTTTTCAGCACTTTCAAATCCGATGGAAAAAAAATGCAGAAAAAGATATAGTTCCTCTTGACATAAGTGAAGTGTTAATATCAAACTGTGAACTGTTGTGAATCTTTGTGATGCATCTGTGCATATTCGGCTAAATATGTGAAATTACTATATATTTTTTCAATGATCTAGGTGTTTCTACTAAACTTTGTGATTACAATTGCTCAAAAAACTCAGAAGCCCTCCTACTTGCATATCATAAAGCATTTCTCTTACATCTTGTCTGATGTGCTTTTTGTGTTATAAAGGGAGCATGAAAATAGATTTGCTCAGGGCCTATGGAGTCATCCCAGTTGCAACAGTCTATATTGCTACCCTAGTATTTTTGCCGTAGTTTTCCAGTTTTGTGACAACACTTGGAAAGAAAGAAGAGTACATTTTCCATGACAAGTTAGTTGGAGAAATTGTCTGCCATAATTTTGAATCTTGTTTATCAACAAGTTTTGAAAAGGCTGCAAGTGAAGTGTTGCTGATAAAATTTATACCTTGGTTTTCTAGTGCTGCCAAGGGTAACCAATAACCAGTCACGGGTTGGAGGATGAGGGCAGTGTCCCCCTGGCACCTGTGCTATCCCAGCTTCTGTCTCCCACCCTGGAGCAGACCTGATCCCTCCTCTTCCCTGTTAGTTTATGTTTAGTGACATACTGTTGCTGTCATCTGTATCAATGAAGTTGAACACAAAAACAAGTGCAAAATGCTTTGTGCTACAATCAAATGTATTTCAGTGTGCAGAATAGGATTTCTTCATCTATTATAATAAAAATACCTACAACCTACATAGAATATTCTATTATTTTGCAATCATAAACATTTTGAAGCAAACTAAACAAGAACAAACATAATATTCTATAGTCTTTGTAGTTAATATTTTTCTTTGCAATTCTCAATGTTTTCCTGTTAAATTAATTGAAAAAAATGTAATATTTCTTTTGCAGAAAAACTTACACTTCTAAAAGCCTGTGCATTGCACCTAACTCAACTAAACCCAAGTTTAATGCACACAGCAGGTGTATCACATTGTTGAGTAGACTTTTTGCCAGTTAAACTGAGCCCACTGCAGTGGAGAGCAGTGATTTTGTGAGGTAGCAAAGACAGTCAAAAGATCAGTAAATGCAGTCAGAGCAAATTATGCATATTCTAGAGTGATAGCAGCCAAGGACTATGTGGATCCTCTTCATTTCAAAACAGTGTAGTTAGAGGGGACTTAATCCTGAATAGTTTTATTTGTTGTCATTTGCAAGAGAATGAGTAGGTTGAAAGCTTTTTGTCAATCATCTGTAACTACAGTCTTTTGAAAACAAATAATGTTAAATGTGTCTTGTTTAAATGATTCTACTACCTCTGTTTTAATTGAAAATATTATTTATGGAAATAACCCAGTGTTTCCTAAATTCTGTTTTAACAGACTCCGCTTGCTCACTAGTTCAAGATGATGTTTTTCTTATAGCACTTCGGCAAATAGATTTTGTTTGTCTTTTAATTGGCTATTTCTATGTTCTTGTCTTCTTTTCCATATCCACTCATGGATCTACTGCTTTTCTCCTGCTCAGAATTTCCATGCATTTTACTTCTGATCTCAGGCTGAAAAACATTTTTAAATACCATACCCAGAACTATACTGCCCCTACAGTTTTTCTTCCTCTACAGCTAGCAAATAACAATTTATATATTTTTTTATCTCTGAATAAATCAGTTTTATACTCTGCATTCTAGAATTTATATCCAAAACAGGGAGTGCTATTTTTGGAGAGCTGGAAAAAAATGGAAGAGCTCTTGAGTGATCCAGTTTACATTAGACACTGAACTGTTTCTGAAATACTCCAGATTTAGGGAAGCTCAAAGATGCTGAAATGAATCTTCATCTCTGTTGCTCATGCTCTCTCTCGAAAAGCAGCAAAAAAACCTCACTCAAAAGCACACATTTTTCTGAACAGAATAGAAAGTGCTGTGAATAAAAATATTTGTTACAGAGATGGACTTGAAGCCTAAAGCATGGAAAGGATATTTGATCTATACATTTTATAACACAAAAGCAAGGACTGAAATCCTACCCTGAAAGCAATGGCAAAACTCCCGTTTTACTTTACTAGACAGGTTTTTACACTAAAGACTTTTAAGGAGGAAAGAATGATGTGTTTAGGTTCTCTTTTGGGGGCACTGCAAAAACACTGCCAGTAATTTCCCAGCAACATTTTTAACTTCATTTCTCGCTGCAAGATTAACATTTGAATATGAGAAGGCAGGGGGTTGTTCAGTTTGCATTTGAATTTGTAAGTTTTGCATTTTGTCTTTTAAAGACAGACCTGCATTCTGAGGAGCTTCACATGCACTTAACATTTCAAGGTAAAAACTGTTGTTCTGACTCATTTCTGACAACAGAGTGGCTCTACTCTCACTTCAGCATCAGGCTCTTCTGGGGTCTATGCCTTCAGCTTCATATTTATCTGCATGGAGGAACTGGTGAGTATTTCAATGAGTCATCTTTTGCTTAAGGACCAGGAAAGATGCAGAAGCAGTTCTTGGAATATTTTTCTTTCCTTAGCTCCTGCAGCTCCGTGGTGGGTGTTATCTGTTGCTGTCACAGATGCACAAGAACAAGAATGTCAAGGTGCTGGGAGCAGGACACCTGTAGAAAAAACATACTTGGTCAAAAAAGTTATCTCAGTTATGCAGCCACATGATACCATGAAGCCATTTTCTCTAATCTCTTTTTCTTATTCCTAGTACACAAGTTGCAGAATAAAGCGAAGACATTTATCAGCATGCTGTCATTTTATGCTCTTTATTCTTAAGGTCCATTAGAATTGAGATATTATAAGAAGCGGAGTGATATAACTGCACTGGACTTCTGTCCTAGGAAAGAGACACCAGGCAGGCACTGTTAAAAAGCAATGCCTTCAGCCAGTGAGGCACACCAGCACATGTCGAGGGGGATGTATGAGAACTGGCATCCTATAAAAACAACATTTCTCTCTGTATGTTTCAGAGGATTTTCTCCAAATCTGCACCATGTACAGTTTTCACCACTTTATAATTTGTTTTTCTTTCTTTTTATGTTCTCTATGTATAACTTAAAGTTCTATACCTGATGCGTTGTCTTCTTAATACCTTTCTTTGAATAAGAGTCTGACAGCTTTCTTGTTAAATGTTTATCTGCTTGGCTGAACTTTGTCATCTACTTACTAGCCAGTAGAAGTTTTCTTTTATTGTTCATTTAATGAACAGAGATGACAAACATAATTTTAAATTGCTGTGCTATTCATTGAATCTTGAGAAGTACAAAATTAAGACTTGAGCATAAAAGGAAAGCTTGACAAAAAAATAAACAATCCATACTTTTGCCATTTTTGCTATAATTATTCAAATTAATTGACTTGGTCTTTTAATTGAATTAATTCAGGGTTGTTATTTTTCTTTCATGGAGAACAAAGAACATTTGTTCCATGGTTAGTTACTAATGCAATACACTATAAACACACACAGGGAAAAATGGCATTGAAATAGCACTGTGTACTACTTTATAAATAAAATCCATCTGAATTAGACACCTTGGAAAGTTCTATTGTTAATACTTGTGTATCATAATTTCCTCAGGAAGCAACTGAGAAGTTAACATAAAAATGCTCCAAGTTATTGAAATGCACAACACAAAAACAAATTTAAGTGAAGGAGACATCTGAAACCTATAGTAAACTGATCTTTTTTGTGAAGTCAATGAGCTGCTCCAATTGCACTCTTTCCCAGTGTGCTGATATATGTTGTTTAGTGTTCTATATTTTCTTCATATTAACCAAAACTCCAGAAAAACAAGAGTAGAACTTTGCTTCGACAGCTTGGTGTTACACCCTGAAGCCAAGGTTAAATAGAATAATGCTCCCATTTTAAATTTTCAAAATAATCTGTTTTCTTTGTGGAAAGCTTATATGAGGAGGGTCAGTCTGTATCTTGTATCTGCACAGAATACTTTTTAGAAAAGAAAGCCAAAAGCTGATATTTATATATTTTATTTTTACATCCTGAGAACTTAATTGTACAATCACATAAAACATATGGTAAATGGGTCACTGAGGAGGTAATTCAGGGAAAGGAAGCACGGAGTCAACTCCATTTCACTACAAATAAACTAGCAAAATAGGCCACTAAACAACTGGGTTTATGTGCAGATGAAAAGTGACATGGAGAAGGACAAACCTGCGTAGAGATGAGATGTATCCCGTAGTGTATCAGTGGTTCTACCCTCCTGCCCATCTACATTTTTTCTGTCCTTTCCAGTGGAATGCAACGGGATGGAAGGATGGGAAACAACTCCATATTTAGCTGTCTCTTCTCCTATGGTCGGTAGAATATGCTTGGGAACTTGGAGACTTTGAACTGCTCTAAGATGCCCTTTCCCCCTGGTGAGGCGCAACCTAAGACAAGTTAATGAGTTCTGCATCAAACCTGAATTAATTGTGATGGTGGATACTACAGTTAAGACCTCTGTGCCTCAACCAACTTAAATACAAAACCAAATATCTCTATATATTTCATTTATATGAAAGATATTAAATATATGAAATGCATTTATATTTAAAATACATTAATTTATATGAAATTATATGAAATATATTCATATTAATGTCTTTCAGATTTATAGGCAAATATGTGATTCTCATGAGATGCATGTATTGGAGTGCAAACATTTACGTCTGAAATGTTGCCACTTAGGGCAATTTCATTTAGTTTGTCTCTGTACAGGTGAAACATTAGTAATAATATTCATGATAATTAGCCTTATCTTCCTTGAATATTGCTGTTGGTCTGTAGGGAAAAACATTCTTAAAAGCTGAAATTCAGAGACTTCCTTTCTGGTTTTCATTGCCTTTTTAATTAACCATTATTTAAGTCTCTAAATATTTTATCAGGAAGAAATGAAAATTTTAAACAGCCACACTTTATTTTTAAAACTACTTCCAGATCAAAAGAGATGATTAGAGATGGCTCTTTAGCTCTGAGGTTACCTCCAGGCCACCAATATGAAAGAACATCTTCCAGTGATTTGAGTCCAAATTCATCTCCCTTGAATTAGTCAGCCAAAAGACAGATAGATGGTTCCCCAAATTAGCCAGCTGCTTTTGAGCAGCAAAGAAACACCCCAAGGCCAGGTATATAATTTTCCCATTATGTCCCATACAGTGGTGCTTGGAATATTAGGCAATCATCCTGAATGATCCATCTCCCTTTTATCTTGACCTGGGCAGCTGCAGAACCTGAAGGTTGCCAGTTGCTCTCATGCCAGGCCCACAAGATGCTCTTTTCTTGCCCATCTATGCTTTTTTACAGCACTTCAAACCTTTGTTCTACCAATCACAGCTCTCTTTGCAAGGAGAATTGTTTGTTTTCTAATCGGAGGAATGGAAAAGGATTGGTCATTTAAGTGCAGACAGCAAGGAATGACACACAGCGAGCTATTTCCCAGACCTGGGAAATCATGCTCCTAAACACACTTCTTTCACAGTTACTCTTTGCACTCCTGATTTTGCATCAAGAGGCAACAGTCCCACATTTGGATGCTAGGAGTATTATACTATTAAATGGTTATCTTGTGTGTTTGCTACATGAAAACTAATGAAGGGATGGTTCCCCAGAAAGGGTAAAGCTACTGGGAGGTTGCAAAATCAGCAGCACCCTGCAACTTCCTGGGTTCTGAAGCAGCAGCCACATGCTGCTCTCCATACTCCTCAGATCCACCATTTCAGCCTGAGACAGGAAAGATCACAAGTCTTGTGAACTTTCTCAGCAACGTGACAGTTGATGTTATGAATGTTCCATCCCTCCATTTATGAGGAAGATATAATTCATGCCTTGGTAACTTTCAACTGCTTTCAAGCACCTAGACGAATTCAGCTATGGTAACAAACAGCAGCTCACCCCTGGGAAGGGTCTCTTGTCCCATGACAAGGAACATCAATCTGAACATCAGATTAGAAAAAATCTATTCCAGCAAAACAGAGCAAAACATTCAAATATGTACTGATCCAGAACTTCCTTAGGTAGGATGATGCATACTTTCCTACTTCTGGGAAGGCATCTGTCCCTTATCCCTTTTGCCAACAGTCTGCCTGACAGAATGGCATGGATGAGATCTCTAGGAATCCCAACCAGAGAAGGCCAAGTGCAGCTATTGATTCACTCCACTTTGGGACGGATAAAGCACAGTTCTGAAATAACAATGAGAACTTTTTCTCCGTATCCTTTCTTGTCTGGCCTCTATACAGTCCTTCCAATGAGGTGAAAACTGAGTCCCCAGCCTTTCTGTCCAAACTTGTTCCTCTTTGCCTATCATCAAGTGCATGCTCTGCCTAAACCAGATCTCTGCATAAATTTACTAGAAGAAAACTCTTTTAGTTGTTTTTCTTTCCTCCACCCACATAACTTTTAAAAATTTGTCTAAACCGCATCAACTCTTCAAACCATTGGTATAAGATCACTGCTCAAAGCAAGCTTTGAAAAAAAGTCTCCACATTCTTTCATTTAGAATTTTGTTGTTTTTTTTCTATCACTCCCCAGTTTACTACCTGAACCCAGGTAATCTGAGAGGCTTGCAAGTCAGTAGGAAAAGTAGAAAACCTGTGGAAATCCAGAAACTTCTGTATGTCTATGAAGAGATTGATATGTGGGATGGTTCTTCCAATGGTTCCAATAAGTGTGCGTCTGACTTCAAGTCCTGTAGCCACCTGATATCACAGGGCTGGTTGGGGTGGAATGGAGTTTTTAAAAATTCTATCAAAATTTTTGTGTGAACTGAAAGGAAACAATTACCTTGCAAGAGCAAGACAGTGCTGAAGCCCAGAAAGTATAACTAAAATGTGCCCAACCTTTCAAAAGGTCTGTTGTGGGTAGACAACAAATATTAATGACATTAAAAATGGATGTGGAAAGAGTTGTCTGTTGTGGAAATACTTTGTGGAAACTGCCTAGTAAAAAAACAAAACAAAACAAAACAGAACAAAAAAAACCCCCAACAAAACAAAAAACAAAAAAACCAAACCAAAACCAAACTTTTTTTTTTTTTTAACTCTTTTTTTCTGTGAAACAACTGTACTTCATAGTGAATATCTCCACGGACATTCCTTATAGTGGTGGACATTCTCTGACTGCTGCTGGGTTGTACATGAATTATCCTAAAAACCTAATTTCCATCTTTCTTTACATGCTTCTTTAAGACTAGGATAGGCCTGTTTGTAGAAGTTTTGGTCCTGCTACCAAGAAAAAAACATTGCTGGATTCTCTCGAGAAAGGAGATAGTCTTGAGAGAAGAGGATGTGAACTAACCTGAGCACATCTCAGAAATGCCAAAAGATGAAGGATGCCAACCAAGCACATGCTATTTCTCCCGATGTTTTAAAGTCTGGGGCCTGACAAAACTCAATGCTCTTTTCATAACCACATGGCATAAACGTGATAGCCAGACAAAGGACACCTGCTCCCTGAAAAAGACAGGGATTGATTTCTTTCAAAAGTCATTGCCCCCAGAAATATGAGTTCGTTCTGCGTTTCATGTTTTTTTATTGTCGTCAAATGGAACCAGAGAATGTCAATCTCCTGAAGGATAAAGTGGGATTAAGGTACTGCTGTTCTCCATCAGATAAAGGATTTGGGATTACAGTGAAAGTTAAATGAGCCCAAAGTCCAGCTATTATCTGTATCATATACCTGGAAATTAATTAAGTGAGGAAAAACGGCATTAAAATTTATTAAAAAATAAAAAAACCAATATGGCCTTCTTATGATGAGATTGGTGAAAGTGACAGACAGAAAATAACACCTGTTAGAATTGCAAATCTTGCATCACCAGTCACATTACTGTAACCAACATAGTATTTTTATAGTCCTGAATTCTGAACAGCAAAGCATCAGCATGACATTGCCTGATCTGGGAGGCTACACAAAGATAAAATAAAATTTTATACTAAACTATAGCAATACAAATTAAAATGTATTGTCTTCTTTCATACTTGAAGGCAATAAAGCATCACTTTAAGTGCCATTTATGAGAAAAAACAGTTAGGTACTCTAATTTCAAATGAATGGGAGCAAGAAGAATTACTGCAACTCATTATAATCTCCATTTTATAAAATAAAAGTGTGGTATTAATTCTTACATATTTATTTACTGACAATATTAAAACTGCAGAACCAGTGTACCCATGTTTCTGTCACAGTAAAAAACCATCAATATTGTTATAATTTCTCTGAGTGACATGCTTAGAATGGAGCATATATTAATTAGCATGTTATCAAGCATATGTTAATCAGCATATGATTATTGAATGCACCTCCATCTACATCAATCTTGCAGCCATTTTCTCTGTGAGGAAATATTCTTTAGGACATGGCTGGGAAATGAATTTGTAAAACAGAGTCCATAGATTTTTAAAAACCTGTTATTAACCCACTATATTTTTAAGAGTACCTTTTCTGGTTTTTCTCTTGTCTGTATACATATGAAGCAGTATTTGCAGAAAACCAAATGATGCAAGACAAGCTACTTTCCAGTTTTATGGTACATTGCTCCTCTCCAGATTTTCTGCCCACAGTGTTTCCTATTAAAACCCTCCATCTCTAGTGGAAAATGTAGAAGGCAAATGCCCATTAAAATTTTGCTGCCTGCTTTATCAAGTAGAGTAATTTAATTGCATCAAGTGACTATCTAACAGATGCACTAAAATTATAAAGCTCCAGTAGACCCTCCATATACAAATACATTTTACACAAACATCTATGTTGTTAATCACACACCCATAATAAAATGGACTGTACATGTCTTTGCAAGATTTCTAAACTAGAACACATATTTTGCCATTTTGCACTAAATGAGATTGCACCAAAGTTTGGACATTGTTCAACCTTTTAGAATTTGAATAATTTTTTGTTCTTGCTTTTTACTTCATGTTGTTTTACCACTAGGGAGTCCACTGTTTTCTTTTACTACTTAACAGGAGTTAATATCAAAGAAATATTCAATAAATGCTTTTTCCTGAAAGAACTGAAATGAACAGAAAAGATACAGTTGTTGTGCGACAGTGAATATTTTCACATTTCTTATGTGTACAATGTTCAACAAGAAAACAAGAACTGCCCACATAATGTATAACTAATCTACTGCTTCTACACTTCTAACTGTTAGTTCACTACGTGCTGCATATCTTGGCTAACTTTTAATTTTACACTGATAATTTTACATCATTGCAGCATGAGTGTCTATAACCTGTTTGCTCTAGCAGACCAATCTCCCTTGCCAAAGGTGTAGCTGACTCCCATTCTTTCAAATACCAGGTGCCTGAATCCCACCTTACTGACAGTGCAAGAGCAAAGCTAGGTACCCATAGGACATTTTCGACATAAAAGAGATGTGAATCCTAAAGTTCTAGTCAGGGAATGACAGTATCACTCTCATAGTTAAAATTCAAGATAGTTCTTAAAATATGCGCTTTGTTGGTAGTTATGATCAAATCTAAGTAGTACTAGAATTAATATAACAAGCATTGGAAATTTAAAAACACTGAGATGAGGAAAATACACAGAGCAAAATCTGGCTTGTACCAATATTTAATCAAAATCAATATGTCCACATCAATTTTTACCAGTGCAGATTTGACCTTCTGTTAACATCAAGGTGCTACATCTTAACCAGTGCTGAGTGGGACCCTGCCCTTTACACTTCTAAGGAGATAATCTCTGTCCAGGTTTTACCACTATATGAATGGAGCTGTGTAAACATTGACATAATTAATTGTAAGTGATGATTTTAGCCTTCTAACAGTCTTCTGTAAAGCCAAGCGAAATAATGTCAGTCAGTAAAGTGCAATTTTTCTTTCATTTTTAAACCAAAGCCATTGTTTGTAAAACAAAATTTGCATGCACCACAGCAGTGGAGAGAACTGATTGTCAAAGGGGGAATTTTATCTGCTGGGAAAACATTTCTCCATGGCAAGAATTTTCTAGGTGATTTACAGTGTTTTTGTTTCAAAGCAGAACAAAATAAAAATGCGAGGAGCTCATTATATTTCCAAAGCAGACCTCTTGAAGAAGGGGAAAGTAGGGGGAAGAAATAAAATTGGTCTCTCAAAAAATTACAGGGAGATGTTAAAAAATTTAGAGCAAGGGCCTCAGTAGCAACAACAACACTACACTCTCATCTCCATCAGAAGATTTGGGAGCAGAAGGAAGAAAGGTAATTATTATGCCCAGCTACCGAGGAGGCTGTCATGGTCTAAAATATTCAGATCTCATAGAAGTACTTAGCTCTTAGTCACTCCTCATCACAAAACATCTGTTATTCATGATTTTGTCTCATGATTTAGAAGCCAAATGGTTAGTAGGAGATTTATCTACAGCCACTTGAATCTGGCTGGCTAAATTAAAAAATGACTTCTGAAATTATACATGTTTATTCCGAGACCATCCCTGTTATGACTCACTAATATACACAGTTGTCTGCCCTTGAGAAAGTCTGAGTGATGTATAAAGAGCCCCTTTTGCAGAAGGTGGACAATTCCTTTTCTGATGAGACTGACAGCCAGACTGACAGCCTCACAGAATCAGACCTGAAACCAATCAGAATTTACCCATGAGAACATCACGGTGAAATTTTGCAGCTTCAGTGAAACCCACAGAGAAGGCCAAGAAGATAATCAATGAGAGAAGATGTTCTGGACACAAGGAGAGGATGTTCTTGTTATGGGACATTGAGAGTGTACAAGGAAGAAATTGTGGATAACATGTAGCAACTATACTTTTGCTTGTATAGCTAATTGTTTTATTGCTTGGTCATTTTTTTTGTTAGACAGCCTTGCCATTGTTTGCCAATCTCAATAAGCCACAGCAATTGTAAAGACGTATAAGAATAGCAGTAGAGAAAATAAAAAATCTTTCTATCTCTCTCAACTTTGGATTACCACAAGTGTGTGCTTTATGTCCACCTCAACAAAGCCACACTTTTCCTTAATGTTTTAAATTAAAAGAGTAGTAGATTTCCTTCCTTAAAAAACAAATTTTGAGTATTTTGGAAATGCACAATGTTAAGGACTGCCAGCACCATGGACACTCCAGAAGGCTCTGATTGCTCTCACAAGCCTGTAACCACCCTCCCCTTCAATCCTCCTTTACAACCTCTCCTTCTCCCCACCTCTTTCTTCCCCCTGGGGTGCCCTGGCCACAGGAGCACACCCTGATCATTATGTTTCTCTGCAAGAAGTGGTCAAGAACCTTCTCTGGAGTGTGGCAGGGAGGGAGGCAGTGCTGGGAGCATAATCCCAACGCAGCCATGCTAAGCACGACATCCCCAAATCATGGCCTACCACTGCGCTGCCTCCTTGCAAACTCCCTGCAGCCCCAGGAAATTCCTCTGGACTGCACGGAGCTCCCTTCAGCATGCAGGACTGCCAGCACCTTGGAGAAGAACAGGAGGGAAACACTGTCACCCACAAGACCATTGCATCAATCAGTTCTCAGGAAAAGAGGGCCCTTCAAGTTAATTGGTGACTTGTTCCACCCTAAATTAGCAGCCTATGAGAAGCTTCTCAGGGAGCATCCAGCACTGTGCTCATTTACCCTTCCTTCTCCCCTGCATGTCCCTAGTACTTTTCATAAAAAATAAGAATTTATTTTTTTTAGGGAGAGGGTTTACAAAGGAATATTACACAGAAAGACAGGGTGGTCGGAATGACCAGAGACTACACAGGCGCTGACAAGAACATTGTACAAAATAACCCTTAATAATTTAAAACTAACACTTTTCAATAGGGTGAATGTGCACGTATGTTTTTCTCCACCAAAACCTGCACTGCACAAGTGACAAAGGTTGCAAGGGATGTTGACAGGCTTGAGAGGTAGATCTGCGTGGACCTCAAGTAGTTCAACAAGGCCAAGTGCAAGGTTCTACACCTGGGTCGGGGCAATCCTAGCCACATCCAGATGTTGGGTGGAGAAGTGATTGGGAGCCGCACTGAGGAGAAGGAGTTGGGGGTGTTGGCTGATAAAAACCCAACATGAACCGGCAGTGAGGTCTCTTAGCCAAACAAATCCTGGGCTGCATCCAAAGGAGGGTGGCCAGCAGATCAAAGGAGGAGATTCTACCCCTCTGCTCTGGTGAGAGGACCCACATGCAGTGCTGCATCCAGCATGGGGTCCCCAAAATTTGATGGACATGAAACTGCTGGAGCAAGTCCAAAGGAGGCCATGAAGTTGATAAGGAGACTGGAGCATCTTCCAGGCTGAAAGTTTGGACTATTCAGCCTGGAAAAGAGAAGGTTGTGTAGAGACCTCAAAGAACATTCCAGTATCTGAAGGGGACTACAGGAAAGCTGGAGATGGACTCAGGAACTGTAGTGATAGGACAGGGAGTAATGGCTTCAGACTGAAGGAGGGGAAATTTAGGTTAGATATTAGGAAGAAATTCTTTACTGTGAGTGTGGTGAGGCCCTGGCACAGGCTGCCCAGAGCAGCTGTGGCTGCCCCATTCTCGAAAGTGTTCAAGGCCAGGTTGGATGGAGCTCTGAGCAACCTGGTCTAGTAGAAGGTGTCCCTGCCCATGGCAGGGGTTTGAAACTAGATGATCTTTAAGGTACCTTCCAACTCAAACAATTCCATGATTTTATGATTGTATTGTTTGTTGTCTAACTGTAGATTTTCACCCCATGGTCTCTCACCACAAGAGAGATGGAAAGCAAGATTATTATGTGTGAAATATACTGTCACTGCTATTTATCTCCACTCTGCAAGAGGAAATACCAGGGAGTTGTGGTGGTGAGGAGAGATTTAAATAAATATAAATGGTAGGGAGTATGTCCAGTTATTTGGATCAAAAGGTGGGCTGCAAGCTCAAGTGATGTAAATCAACATAGTTACTTTCAGGTTAAATATTCACTGCTCAGATCCACCAATCTGACCCAGAGAAGGGGTAAGTTTCAAAAATGGTTATTAATTAATTGAAATAAATTACTGGTTATAAATTCATGCATAGCTAACAGAGGACTGCAGAATTTATTTTAATCTCATCTGCATAGTAAATCTTAATCTCTATGTATCTGAATTTCTTTGTTATAATGATTTCCTTTTCTGTTAAAACTGTAAAGTATTTGGAACAAGGATGCTTTTTATAATCTGGATATGCAGAAACCTACACATACTTTGGCATTTGACATATTTTTATATCAGGAACTTCGATGTGAAAAATAAAAATGCATTAGACTATATTAACAGAGGCTCTGTCTTCTAGATGCAAGATCAAGGTAAGAAACCTCTTCTGAATACGGAGTTTATCCCAACCATGCATATCATCACTGTTTTAGGGCTTGGGAATACTGAGAAAATTAAATAGGTCATCAAATGCTGTTGTTTTCTGCATTGGTCCTGAAACTCCAAAATACATTTTCCTCAAAAGAACAGATCAAAATAGAAAAATATGAAATCAGAGAAAATAGCCTCCTGAGACTACATATGAATTAATAATGCTCTTATTGTATCAATTGCCTGAGATGACCTGATTTTATATCAACACTTCTTAAGACTGCTTTAACTAAGTAAACACCAGGGAAGATTAATATACAGGATAAAATTAAAATATTCATTAAAAACATAAGGTGAAGTGTTACTTATGAACTCTCCTAAAGTCAACAGTGATTATGAGCATCTGACATAAATTATGAATGCAACATCATGCAGCCAATCTGAAACTTTAATATGTAAAAGTGCATTTAGAAATAGCTTGAGAGCATCTCTCTGTGTGAATAAACTTTATATATCAGTATGCCTTCTGGTTAGGAGCCAAAAGTCATAGGCTGGAAGAATAATTCAATTTCATTGTCTAAGAACTGATGCTACTTAGTCAGCTTCCCATGATTAGGTGAAAGAGAAAACCCAGCAGAATATAGCAGCTACAGTGGGTAATAATGAATATAAATTGAAACTCAGCGAAGTGTTCAGCAGTTAAACTGCAGTACAACAGTGGAGTAGAAGAACCTTCTGGAGTAAAGGAACTGGTAGATAGGAAGATAAAAAACCTTTCGGTTGTTTCTATTTGTTTCATGTTTTGGGGATTTTTTTGGTTTTTGCCATTTCTGGCGTTTAATTTGTTGTTTTGTTTTGTTTTATTTCATTCACACTTATTATTAAGAAAAGAGAAGACTATCTTGAATTAAAGTTCAGAAAATTTGTCACAGTGAATACTTTTCCCAGAAGCACAAAATCCTGCAAAACTGATCACAACAAGCTATTGCAGAAGACCAGCGCTCAGTGTAATAAGAAAAGTCTGCAGCAATGAGAACAGGATATTCTCTGTTCACTTTCTGTGTTATAGCGAGCACCAGATATATCTCTCTCAGTCAGACAGAATAATTTTTACTTTTATAACTATAACACTATAACAGTGTTTTCAGGATGGCTTTTTCACCTTCTGTCATGAAGAGTATTTGTCTTTCTGGACAGGAAAGAGATATGAAACTCATTCAACACCAAATATCATACGAATATTATGTTAAGATTAGATATAGGGAAAAAAAGTCTTTTCTGAAAGTGTTGTCAGGCATTGGAACAGTCCTCGCTGGGAAATGGTGGAATCACCATCCCCAGAAGTGTTCAAAAAGAGTGTGGATATGGCATTTAGGGACAAGTGAACTTGGTGGCACTAAGTTAATAGTTGGGCTTGATCTTGGAGGCCTTTTCCAACCTAAATGATTCTATGATTAGAAAGAATGGGAAATAAGGAAAGTTTGTAGAGAGCTACACAAATGTTGCAAGACAGTCATGGCAGGCCCAAGACAAAAACACAGGAAAGAGCAAAGGCTCTAACAGGCTCCAGCTCAAAGATGCTGATCTCTGCCTGTTAACCAGTTTTATTAGTTCTCCTGAAAAGAACAACAAGGGCTACCAAAGACATTTACAGAAAAACATTTCCTTGGAATTAATATAACCATAATCCTTGCAAAGACACAGGAGCCACATAAAGATTAATAGTCATTAAGTGGATAAAGAGAGATGTGTGTACAGTGAATAAAATTAAGTGTACGGCAAATGAAACATAATATTAAATAGAACATCAAAATTGATGAGAATAAACTAAGTATAATGAATAATGAAGAAAACACATGCTGAAAATAAATATTTAGACATAATGAAGTTCTAAAATGTAAAAAATTTGAGAAATACAATCTTCCTATAACTATAGTGTGTCTGCACAATATGATGTGAAGAAAGGATTTATTGTTCTTTTTGTTGACGTTGGGCAGAAAACTAGAACAAGGTTAGTATGTTAGGGTCAGATATTGAAAATACTGCAGGTTGGAACTTGTGTGGTCATGAATGGTTCTGCATTTCTTTTAAAGATGCGCTTGGAAGCCAAAGCTGTGCCCCAGGAAAGATCAGCCCAGCCTGTGCTTCACCCTCTGCATCTCCCATCTGACTGCCAGGCAGGAGTGCTGAAAGGAAACAGACTTCCCAAGACTTCAGGGAGCTGAAGAGCAGAACAAGGCAAGACCTGTACGAATGCAGTTTCTGCATCTCATTGCTGACTACATGATGTTTCTCCAGTGAGTGTAAGTGCGGCCACACAGAGCAAACCACCATCTCTCTGGCCACATTTTCATAATTGTCTTTATTTAAGAATTTTTTCTTTCTGTGATACCTGCCATTCCATGGGCAGAACAGAACTTAGATAATGTTTTGTTCCCTCTTAGCTTTTAAACAAGAAGACAGATGAGGTCAAGAATGATATTGAATAATGTCATACATCTTTGTAGTCTTGAATGTGGTAGATTACAAAGTGGTATTTCATGCCCAAAGCAGCTGTTTTTTTCACTGACTACAAGGACCCTACTTAGGAAATTACTTTGTTTAAAAGCTTTTTTATCTGTGGGAAACTAAAAATCATTAAATGAAAAATGTTATTTTTGAGAAGTTTCTCAAACATAACTTCAATATATGCTTTATCATATGTCATTTTTGTTTTCAGGCATTTGAGATATTAAAGTTAGCTATTTCAGTAGCTGCAAAAATGATTTTATTATTATTTTTGGGGTCATATTGTCTTTGCAAAGCTATATTTGTAGTCACTCATCTCATCTGCACTTTTTGTTAAAATGTATTTTATAGATCTAAGAGTTGAAGCTTCAAAAGAAAATCTTTCCTATACATAACAACACATGAAAAGGTCATTTATTTCCACTTATTGTTTATCCTGGACCAATTAAAATATTGATAATAGCTGAGATATGATGACAAATGAGATGAGAGAAAAATCACTCCCAGCTGAAAATTTCGAACTTTGCTAGTTTTCAGCAGAGCTTATTGTATTGCTAACTAACATAATATGATGGGTAAAGAGCACTCAGAAGTTACTTGTTTTCCAAGGTGATGGCTACAATATTCCCAGTTCCTAGAATGACTAAAAACGTGGGTCCAATAGCAGTCCAAAGCACATAAAACAGGAAGAAGGCAGAACTAAGGAACCTGAATTCAGCTATGAGGGAAGGTTGAAAGAATTTGGATTGTTCAGCCTGGAGAAGAGAAGGCTTCAAGGTGACCTAATTGTGGACTTCGAGTACCTGAAAGGACCCTACAGAAAAGATGGAGAGAGACTATTTACCAGGGCCTGGAGTGACAGGACAAGGGGGAATGGCTTCAAACTGAAAGAGGGTTGTTTCAGACTAGATATTAAGAAAAAATTACTATGAGGATGGTGAGGCACTGGCACAGGTTGTCTAGAGAAGCAGTGGATTCTCTGTCCCTGGAAGTGTTCAAGGCCAGGTTGGATGGGGCTCTAAATAACCTGGTCTTGTGGAAGATGTCCCTGTCCATTGCAGGGGATTGGAACTGGGTGATCTTTAAGGTCCCTTCCAAGCCAGGCCATTCTATGATTCCATGAAAATCTAAATTCTCAAGTCCCCACTCATCTCTCATCTAAGTCCAAAGCAATCAAATTCAACAGGTCACTGCTGAATATACCCCAGGCACTTGAGTTTCTGTCTGTTCACTCTGAGCAGGACCCTTCCTGTCAATGGCCTTCAGAAAATAGTTCTATAGTACAAGCTAAAAGCTTATTTTGTGTCACCTGTGTCAGAGTCAAATTCTTGTGACTGGCAAAGAGAAGCCAAGAATTAGTTGGTGGCCTAAGTAAAATCTCAATACGCTACTGAATACACAAGTTACTGTAAGTCTGATTACAATTTCATTAACATTCACATGCCAAATCAATCCAGGAAAGCCTCATTAATAATACCTTCAAAGTTGTTACACAAAAAGTCTTAGTTACATTTATCTCTTTCCTCTTAGGACCAGTGCCTGAAAAAGCTCCTAGTGGAGGTGGCAAAGTATTGCTACACTCAGCAGATTTAGGTCCTCTCAGGGACCTAAAAAGTTACTATAGTAACACCTCTGATTTCAGCTTAGACTTCACTGAAAATGGCACAATTTAAGCTCCTGTATAACTGTAACACTTTATATGGAACACTGAGACTGCTGCTTAGTACTTTTGAAATCCTTCTGTTCCCCATTCTAGAGTAGAAGCAGTAATATTTTCAGTAGCAAATCTCTCAACAGCATGTTGTTGTGTTTCACTGTAATCCCCAGCTTTGACCTCACGCTCTCTAACACTGAGTGCTCATAACAGCATTTCTGTTATCTCTGGAATGAACCTTCTCTCACCAACATGATGGATTTCATAGCTCATTTTCTGTCCCTGTGGTAGTGTACACAGGGGAGATAAGAAATATGTTCAGATTCAATTATTTGATTATGATCTGATTACACAGACATCAAAATACAAACAAGATCTAAATATAATTTTCCAAAATAATCATAATACAGTTTGATTGTTCCCACATGCATCAACTAAAAAAAATGAAATTAGCTAAATCCACAACATTTTTGCTTTTTAAGTTATTTTGTATTTTACAAAGAAAATTAACCCATCTCCTACAAATACTGCAGTGAGTAGACTGAATTAAATTTCATGACTCATTCTTTAAATTTGCAAAGCAAATGTAACTTAAGTTAGTTCAGGAAAAATATACACCTTATGAACCTTTGTGAACCTCAGGAATTCTACTTGAATGGAAGTTAAAAAATAAAAAAAAGTAAAATTGATTTTTCATTTCAGTAAAGACAGGGATGAATCCGGCTTGCTAATAAAACGTTATAAAGGTCTGACTCAACATGCTAATAGAGAATGTCTGATTTTGTCCCTTACTGGCTGCTCAAGACCCATATTATAAAAGTTTAAATCTGGCAAAGATCCCTGGATTAATTTTGGCTATGTACCTGCTCCCCCCCATTTCTAAACCATACCTGTGTAAAGCACAAGGGGAGAAGAAATAGATTATGTCTTTTCTGAAGTGTAATCTTAATGTACTCAGAAATGTCTGTGTGAAGTCAAACAGCTTTATAGATACCTTTTGTTAGCCAAAACAGTAGCACTGTCCATCTCACAGATCCCCAAACACAGTAAGAACAATTAGGTGTCTTACAAGGAATAAAATTTCATCATCACGGAAGCTATGAGTTGCCTCACAGGTTGTCGTGCCTTAAGACCAGCTGGGAATTAAGCATCACACAGCTGCTTGCTGAACCCCCCTCACAATTAACAAAAACCCAAAACATCAGTGTGTTATCAACACTGTACTCATTCCTAATCCAAAACACAGCACTATAACAGCTACTCAGAAGAAATTAATGCTAGCCTATCTGAAACCAGGTATTGTTTCCACATGTCTGTAGATGTGTCTCTTGGAAGCAGGTATGTTCTTTCCATATATGTCTAGACTTTTCCAGTTTTCAGAAAACTCCTAAAAATATTTTTTTTTATTAGGCCACTGTTTTTGGTAAATGAGTACAAGTTCAGTATTAAAATATGTCTTGAGCCTCTCAATGCTTTGTTAGCTGCATGCTGGTCTCATGCAATGTGATGGAACGACTAACTGACTTATCATCACATATTATTTCACAGAGGTGCTTGATTTATTACTAATACAGTTTGTTATCAGCATAATATCAGATACCATGCTCAATGAATTAATTCAAAACTGAAAGGCAAATTCTTAGATCCTGAGCAGTCATTTAATCTGTAAGTGTATATAAGTAGGATCAAGTGAGGGTTTGGGAAATGACCTTTTTTTATACATATTTAAAATACACTGTGAAGATATACAAAATTGTTCCACTTTCCCAAATTTGCCTTTTGTAGATTATGGAAAGAATGCACAAGCAAGAGAACCATTAATACTTTAAAGAGAAGTATTTTACGCCTATAATGGCAGCAACAGGGAGGGGTTACTGGTCTGTTTACTTCAGCTAGAAAACAACTTCACAGGCACTTTGTATACAGAGCACCTATGATTTGTAGCTAAAACAGGGGCTGTTCCCAGGCCACTGTCACACCAAATGGAAATATTTCACAGGGATAGAGGATTGCCCACTCTGAGTGTTAAACCTGTAAGTGTTTCTAGCATCCTCACTCACTGAACTGGTTAAGGCTATGAAAGTTGTTTCGAAACAGAGTAAGCAGTAAAGGTCCTCTATCAAGGTCAACACATTCATGAGACAAACCCATTGTTTGACTCTACCAGTAACATCTGAAATGCCCGTCCCTGCTTTCCTTGTCAGAGCAGTAGGTAACAATCCTTGTCATTAACCACACCAGTCTTAGCAATTGCCACATAAGAGATCAATTTGGGACCCAGAACTCTGGTCCACCTCTTGCATTGATGGAGAGCTATGGTCACAGGAATAAGAGATCCCAGAACTGCAAAGCACAAGATGTTTGGAACTTTTACTCTTTCGTTTTTAGAGTCATTATCTATCATACTGTAATTCAGCATTCAGGTTCATTTGCTTTTGAAATTGTGAAAAACGAGGTTCACGCTCCTGTCAGAATTGAAAAGTTTTAATGCAAGACAATAAGGGACAAAATAATAAGGCAAAAGTTACAGCGCTGGATGCTTTGGCACTGGGCCAAGAGCATACCTTTGATTTCGGAGACTTGCTTTACATACACCTGGAGTATTACATATTCATAAACAATTATACATATTCAAAACCTTTTCCCTTAACTTTTTAGAATGGAATTTCAGTGGTTTCCCGGAATCAACAGATAGTTGCATATTCAAACTCCTTCTAGTAACAATCTAGATCTCTTATCAGTAGTTGATAACTGGCGCCAGGTGGACTAAGCAGACAACTATAAGTTTTCAGCTTAAATGACAGAAAAGAAAAAAAACAACCCCCCCACCTTTTCATAGATAAAAGCTACTCATTTTAACATTTGCAAAAAGCCAATTATTCTAGCATCTATTTATCACAAAATGGTGTCATAAGGAGTTTGTTATGTCCTGAATCCAAAAAGAGTTCCGTCCAATTTAAGAAGCACCTCAGACTTTTAAAAACTGATATTGAGTTCCTGCTGGAAGACATGGGACTGAGTCAGAAGACAGCACCCTTCTAAAATCACTTTATCTAATTAGGACTTAAGAGGAAGTGCAAAACAAAAATGAGTAGAGTTGGGTAAAAGTAAAGTAAGGTAACAGTTTCTCAAAGACCAAAGTATAATAATAGTGACGTTTTAGTTAGACAAATTCATTTGAGCTCTCTGTACTTGTTCATTTTCATACAGCACCTTCATCTAAAATCTCTCAGTACTCTCCCTTTGTCAGACTGAATTCAGAACAGATGACTCACATCCTGCACTAGGAACAGTGTTTATTATAAAAGAGGCTATTTTCACTAGTGAGTGGTAAAGATTTTTATCCTTAATCTTTGTGTAAGATTGATTCAAACAATACTTACCAGCTTTAACAACATGAATCCCACCTGAAACCACATCCTAGAGCAGCATGAAGTTTTGGTGATTTAATCCTACACATATAGCTCACTAATATTTGGTTCAGTCTTTACTTTGATTTGACCATGTTGTTTCATTGATGATCCAGTAATTTTAAGATCAACACCACATTCCTTCTCCTTTTTTTAAAACTTATTATTCTTTTAAAAAAGCACATAAACCAATACAAATTTCTAATGTGGGAATACAGCTCTGAGGATTAGGGTGAGTTCGGTGGGTTATCTGATTGCCATTTAGCCCTCTTCCTAAATTAAAGTCACCATTCCTCATAGCTGGGTTTTAGATGATTGGACATTCAGACTGCTACCATGATGAGTTCTAAACATTGCAAGGTAATGAATGCCTTGTGCTTCCACTTCTCATCTCTTATGTTGCAAAGTGAAGAAACATCAATTCTGTTTAACAAGGAAAAAAAACAGCTTGAAGAAAATTTGTTTATGTTTGGGGAGGAATGGGAGGAGAACGAGAAGCAAGTTTTACCCCAGCCTAATTGGTATACGGAGAAGAGCACTTTGACAAGGAGTTGAAGGCCTACGTTCAGAAACGTTTCAAATGGAGTTCTTCTCCCTCAGACTCTCGCAATGAATAAACTAAAGGAAGGTGGAGGTGTGAAAGACATTTTAAGATTTATACTTGTCATTTCAAATGATGATCTAGCTATAATTGTCAGCAATAACCATAGAAACCTAAAGGAAGTAAGATAAGCTAGTTTAAGTTAATAAATAAATAAATAAATCTTAACAGGATTTCAATATTCCACACTCTTCACTGTCACCTCTGAAATCTCAAGAAGATCCAAAAATCACTACAAAAGATTAATATAGAATTGTGTATTCAATCAACTTACATCCATAATTGTCACCAAACATCCTTCAACTTCTCAAATGTGATGCTAGGTCTCGGAATAGACAATTTTTTCTTGAAGAATACATGGCGTAACATAGCCCCTTCGAGAGAGACTAATAGATATGCCTCAACCTATGTCACAA